>JAFVLL020033405.1:0-32500 GCA_021397915.2 Tor tambroides | reverse complement strand
GAATACATTAGTTATTGATTAGCTAACTGTTACTTAACACAATCATAAAATTGTATTACATACTGATTAGTTAACACATCTTCCTTAGTTAACAGTAGTGAGTTAAGTGTTAATGAATAATTACCTGTTAGTTCTTCAATAATTCCTTATTAGTTATGCAGTAAGTAAGAAACAGTATTCTAAAGTGTTACCTTGATATGTACTGCTTGTGAGCAAAAACCTAGCAGAACACACACTTATACACTTGCAGACTGCAGCATTAACACAATGCCCATAGTACAACGCTTGAGTTTAAATGATGGTCATTTACAGATTAGCTATGTAACTAAGCGTGCACTGCTCTGATATGCTAGCCATGTCTCTCTGTCAAAAGCAATCACTGTTGTACAAAAGCCATAGTGGTATTTTATTCCCTCGACTTGTATCTGCAGGCGTACTGGTTCAGATTCAGCGCACAGGTGAGGTTTTAATCGCTCTAATGCACAAAGGTCAAAACAGGTCCCTGTAGTGGCCAGGCTAATTATTTTGATTAAAATCTCTATGTAGATTATGCATTCTACTTTTTATTTATTTTAATATTTCCTGTCTTTACATGCAACATGAGCCGTTAATGATAACATTTCGCTCTTGCTCTCTCCAATCATTTGCCAGCGGTGTGTATTACCCAGAGCATTGTAGAGGAGGGGGAGTCTGCATCACCGTTCGCGGTCCCACATGCAGCAATTATAATCATGTAAGCAGATGAAGTTGTTTGGCTATCAGCAAGTTCTCCCTGCTCACCTCGAAGGCCAACAGCTAAAAAATAATCACCTCTTTGCCATTCTGCATGTAATTCACTCCAAACTGACTTCATAAAGAGCCTTGGCTCTCTTTCAGCCTCTGGTAAGTGTCCTGAGACAATCCGACAGGTCAGAGTGATAGAGCTGAGAGAGAGCATGAATACAGCGTCTGTCATGCATTATTTAATCTGTTGTGAGTTTGGCTGAAAGGATTGTTGTCAATTCTCCCTGCGAGGGATTCGGGAGGTTCCTTAGTTTATGTCGAGGTCTTCACAGATGATCAAGAAAATCAAAAATGTCATCAGGAACATCATCACTGTTTGTGCTTGTTTATCCATCCTTAAAAGGGATATGAAAATTTACAGTGGTTTCTGCAAAAATCCAACATTGTCACCCGCAAAAGAAGTTAATTTAAATGATTTTCTGAATAACTTCTTTTAAAGAAGGTAATTAGATTTGAGTTTTACTGTTCTTACTGTTGTACTTTGAGTTTTGTCAGAAACTACCACAGTAAATTACAGAAATTACCATTTATAAATGACAAAATATTATTATTTACCCACTTGAAGGAAAAGACACCTGAAAAAAAATATTTGATTTTATTTAATTGATTCTATGAGACAGCAATGAGGTTAAATAGACAGTAAATGGATTATTTTTTGGCCAATTTTCTCTTTCAGAAAAAGACCCTGGTAATCTCACAGATGTTTCCTCTGGAGTTTCACAAAGATATCTCAGCAATGTCTAAAACTGTGTGCAAAATTGCCGATATGCCGAAGTCTGCGGTCAAAAACCGCAGATTTCAACATGAACTCATCTTTTTCTCATCATCATCTTTGAAGACCAAAACATCTGAGGTATAAAATCCATATTTTAAAGTTCCTTTTTTTGATACTTGAGTAAAGCAGCTGCATTAAATATCCAGAACACTGAAAGAGCAATGCCATTTTGATAGCACTTACTACAGTAATGTTAAAACAATATTAAAAATGATCAGTACTTCTAAACCATGTTAATTTTTTTAAATGTTGCAAACATGAGTCTAATGATACCTAATTCATTAACTAATGTTAATGTATACAGTCATGTTTTCATGCAATGTTTCAAATTAATAGTTAATAAGACATTTCTGAATATAAAAATATTTGTATTAAAAATCTAAATATAGGCCAATTAGTGTTTAACATACTTGTTCACATACGTTTAATAATATAAACAGATTTGTTTCAGCAGCTGTTTTTTGTCTCTATTTTACAATGTTGCCTTTTTCACACGTAGAATTAAAGAAAAAAAAACAGAAGTAAGAAATGGCAAGCTGGATGTCTAATTGTTGTGAGTATGACTGTAGAATGCATATGAGTTATTGTCAACAGAAACATGGAGGAGCTGATGGGGTGAAATTAGAACGTATTTTTCTACACCCATCAATTACCTGGTAGAAACTGCTGGTGCTGACAACATGGAGCCCCAGAAGACAGCAGCAAAAAAGAAATGGAGGAAAACACAGGGAGGGAGAGCGAGAGAGAGAAGTCGCAGAGAAAGCCGTGGGGTTGAATGATTGTTTACGCTGTGTTAGCGGCTGACCCGTAAGTGTGTTCTTAGACTCTACGTTCTGTCTCTCACTCACCACGGTTATGTCAGGGTCATCTCAGGGTCGTGTGCCGCGCTCCCCGAGGTCTCATGTTCCCCTCCTGTTCCTCTGCCTCCATCCATGCGTGACAGCACTTGTGTTGAGACAAATATTGAAACAAAGTGCATTGGATATATGTCAATGTACTGTTTAATTTCCTTCCTTATGAGTTTTAATCAGAAAGCAACTTTTTCACATTGACGTCGAGGTGTTTCTGTGGTTTGTATTTGTTTTGAGTTCAGATGGAGTGTTTTTGGATGATTAACATGGGTTTGTCTTTCCAAGTTAACCAATCAATAATAATTCTTATCTGTAATGTATTGTTTGGCCAAATCAAGGCACTTTTTCATAAGATTTTTCATAAGCCTTCACTTTGCTGTGAGTTATTGTACCTTCTCATAATATTCCCCTGTGACTGAAGGGGAAGTGTCCCTGATGTGATTTATGAATGTTAATTGTGGTATTCCAAAATTCAAAATGGACTGCATTGGAAAAAAAGGGGAAAAGAGTTAAAAAAAAATTGCAAAATGAACATCTGGAAAAGCTATTGAAATCGAAGCCAAATTCTTGTCCTGGGAGTAAAGCAAAACCAGTGCTGAATTTGAACGAGCTGCACCCTGGAGATTACAAAATATTTTCCCCTGTCAGCTAGGCCGCAGGCCCTCAATTCCCCAGGCCTGTGACCCCTACCAACCCCTGCTCCACATTTCCTTTTCGGCTGGAGATGGTTTTACACTGTACTAGTGCAAGATGTATTTGTATTTGATATTAAGCTAGCATCAAATGTGACATAAATCATGAATGAAGCGGCCTTCGAATTTGAAACTTTTTCCGCAACGCACCCTCGAAAAGACGAGAAAACAATATGGTTTTTGAGTGCGTTACCCATGGAGACTGATAGAGACTGAAGTAAAACCCACCTGCAGATCCGGGGGAACCGCTGTTGCCAAGGCCCACACAACAGTCCCTCTGGACGCCTCTCGTACATGAGAATGACTTGAACTGTTTCCAGAAGCTCTAATGATCTTTCTCCCTCTCTCTTGCTCTCTCTCTATGTCCTTTTGTTTGTCTCTTCACTCAAATCATCCGTAAACTTCTCAGTCTCTGGTTTTCCTGCTCCGTGTGACCCTGAGAATGTCGTTGATCCGAGAACGGGCTCTTGGAGTGGAGTTCGTCCTGCTGTGCTCATGGCAGTCATTGCACATGAGATGGACCTGAAAATGGGCTTGTTTGAGATTAGTAAACTACATGATTACTGATCACTGCCAGGTGCATGCTGGTTAGAAATGCCATTCAACTTGCTGTGACGTCCCTATAAGCGTGATGGGATATGACTTAAGGTGTTATCACACTTAATGTTATTCATTGAAATTTCACAGGCGATATATAGTTTGTCACACAAATTCACTGATGATCAACAGAAAGCTGCATAGTTTGAAAGTGACTTCTGTGAGAGCTGTGCTTCATTCATTGTTACGCTATTGACAATAGACAGTGGATGATTTTTGTTTGTGAAATTTCACTGAAATGTAGCTGCAACATTACCAATGACAGCTTACTAATTGGCTAGAACATCTTTATTCTCTATACTTGTTTACACTTTACTTTGTTTATGCCAGCATTTTAAAAAGATTATTTTTTTATAGTTAAATTAAATCAAATGTAATATAGTCAGACTGAAAATTAGCTTTTAAAGTGCATGTAAATGTGTGAACAGCTTTAATCAAATTTCTGAAATGTGTGTTTTTTAAAATAAAAATTGCATTAATAAAAGGTGCATTGGATTACTCACTGAACTTCGTGTAAAAATAGCAGAATATTAATTGCATCCATTTCAGCTGCAATGAATGTGAGTGCTATTGTTTGCTTTTGCATATGTGAGAATTGTTTGATTTGACTATTTTTTTTTTATTCCTTCCCTAACTGCAACCGTCTATCATTTGAGCTGCTTGGCATCTCTGACGAGACTTTTGTCTCTTCTCATGCGCTTTTACTTTGCATCTGCTTTAAGCAAATCCAGGCCTCGACTAGAGGTGTTTTGTATCACTAACTGCATAACGGCTCCGTTTTACCACGGTTTTACACAGCGCACGTCCCCCGCCTCAATCCCTGAACTGTTTCGGCAGCATGCTCAGGAGTATGTTGTGGGATTTTCACCATCCTCTGTGTCAATTAGGTTTCACTCAAAAGGCAGGCAGAGGGTCTGGAGGATGATAAATGCCTTCCTCCGAGTCACGACGGAGAATTCCCCTACCGAGTTACAACTCCACACCGGTCTCTCTCGCTTTCTCCTCTCTCACCACCACCTGCCCTGCACTCCCAATACACAGTGTCTCCTCCCTCCATCTTATACCTTTCTCCTCTCCACCATTTGCTTTTCCCCCATCTCCTTCTATCACTCCTGTTTTGAGTCATGGAGGAGAACAGATGGCGATGTATGTAGTTGACCTAAAATACATCCTTCCACTGGGAGGGCCTTTTTTGCATTCAGTATGGCGGTGGGTTCGATGGAATATGGTGGATTAGGGCAGTAAATGGCAGGAGGAGACACTGATCTAAATGTATTATTGTCAGGAGATCTTTCTGGTGCAGTTCAGTGACTTTTTTCCTTTGTCTGAATGTATGTATTTCCCAACTTGTTTTTGAAAAACTCCAAAAACGCAACTATAGCCTACATACAATTTACTGCAGCTTCCAGCTTGAGATAGCTCTAGGTTTATGACCGCAGCTTTTATTCTTTTGTGCACAAATAATGATTACATGGAAGATTATCGATTAATAAAGACTCTGACCTCACAACACTTTTACCATAGTTCATGATTTGTAAACTAATACATTTGGACTTTTGCATTACATAACCAGCTCCATATGTATGGCTTTTCTGTCGCAGTAAACTTGCTTGGTTGCTCACCTGGTATAGCATTGCACTGGCAATGTGGAGTCCTGTGAAACACAAGTCATGATAAGCCTTGTAAAAGCAAGTTAATATAGCATGGTTGCTTTTGCAAATGCATTTTTTTTCTCTCATTTTTTCTTTTTTTTAACAATATTAGTTAGGTTTAGCATAGAGTTTAGTTTAGGTGGTACGTTATTTTCGATATGCGATAGAGCATTAACATTTCAGCACCACTCATCAGACATTTAATTTCTGAACTGCTGTGATATGTACAAAAAAATTTTATTTTAAACATAATTTAATATGTTTGCAATTGTTGTCAGTTCCTCATAAATATAGTTGTAAAGATTCCACTGAAGGCGAGCGTAGTTATGAACCCAAGTGCAGTTTATTTACAACGTGAAATCCAAAATCCAAACATAATCCAAACAGACGAAAACTTGACTTGAAACAGATTTGACTTGACATGAACAGGCTTGACATGGAACAGACTTGGCATGGCATGAACAGACTAGACTCACCGACAGCAGGTTACAACATTAATACACGACAAGAAACAAAGGCAAGGACATGGCTACTTATAGCAAACAGAGAGGGTCACATGACATGAACAAACCAATGGGAACAAGACACATGACTAATACAACCAATCAGAACATGACACATTGAACAAGGGAACCAATAGCAAGGAAACATGAGGGCAAGGGAAGCATGAAACAAACAGGAACCATAACTAAACTTCAAAATAAAAGACATGAAAACAAGAACATGAAATAAAACCCAAAACAGATCTTACAATAGTATCTCAGGTGTTGTGCTTGATAAGAAAGTGTAAAAAAAACTTAGTTCCCTCTGAGGCTCTGATTTCATTGGCTGGCAGAGCTTTTATGCCTGAAAATGATTAATCGTTTCTAAATATTTGCCATCTTGAAATTAATATTTAAAAAAATAAATTGTATTTCACAAATAACTGAAGCTATAGGTCATCAAATTAAGCACTCAGCTTTCAGATGTTAGTCTACTAGCTTAGCATAGCACCAACTGATTATCCATAAGTTACGACACATAATAAGCAATATTTATTAACATCTAAAAAAAAAACATTAAAACTTGGTAGTAAATTAAAATTTGGATGGAGTGAAAGTCAAAGACAGGAAGTTTTTTAATTCTTTTGCTGCTTCAAAGAATTATTGGAAATGTTGTTTTGGCCAAAAGACTGTCATATAAACAAGCCATTTTTTTTTTGTTCTTCCTCTGGCTAGCTGTATTTCTATTTTTATCAACAATACACACAATGCTTACAAATTAAACTGTATTGTAAACATTACAGTTTATTATGATCAATAATCAAATGCTTTCACCATAAATCTTTAACTGATATACTCCCAACTCATAAAGTTGGCTTAAATAAATTAATAAGATTCCCACTGGTATTTAAGGCTTTAGGGAACTGAATCTTGCATTACACTAAATGTATTTATAGTAAACACCTCCATGCCTTCAGTATGTATTTATTCTGTGTTGAGAATTTAAACAGATTACTTTCTTTGACAAAAAGAGACACCTCTTGGCACTTATTCGACGACCGGTTCAAAGGAACGATACTCCAAATCTGTTCTTCCCACGGAAGAAGATGGCCTCACAAACCACATCAACACTCAGATGTTAGCGGCACACAATCATGCTGTGCTGTAGCTCTGTCATTGACCTCCATGGAACGAGGCCTGGACAGAGTTCCAGGCTTCCACCAATTGCCAGTAATTGAAAACACAAGTAGGATAATGTCACCAAGATGTTTGTGATGTGTCAAAAACAATGCCCTGCTTAGATGAGCTTGCAGGCAGCGGAAAGCGTCCCACAACCGCGCCTTGCGCTTGAAGAATGTTTCCATTGTGTGTACGGAAAAAGAAAAAAAACACACGAGCAAATGTGCTCAACTTTGACTTGGATTTGACTCACCTATGAATCACTGAATCATTCTTCCCATCAAAAGATGCAATTTGGTTCAGATGACAAGAAAAATGTAGCTGTGATGTTCATGATTTCAGATTCCATTTCCTGTTTGAGTAAAATATGGCTTTAAGTGGGCTAATCAATCTATATTCATGTTCGCAAATGTACACTGAAGACCCTAGTGGTCCGGGACGGACCTGTAAAATGGTTTAGCCCTAAATGAAGCGTGGCCACATGCATTACCTGTCCCCTTTGACCAGCAAGAAGGGGAAGACAAGCAGGCAGGGAGGATAGAGGCAGTGTTTGATCTCCATTTAATGATCATCAGTGTCTGCGCTATGAGCGATGCTCCCTGTGTTAGTTGGAGTAATCTCTTCAGTGTTTCATCAGGACTGCCTGAGATGCGGTCGTGTCCCTTCTCCCTGAACGAGCCAAAACCACACAGTGGATTTCTCATCAGGATCACACACTGTGGTACAACACGGCAGGGATCTTAAAGGATTTAGAAACACTCAGGTTTGATAAATTTTTCCAGAGCATCAGTGTCTTGAGGATTCTCCAAGGGTATGAAGGAAACATCTCTGAAGTTGTTATTCTTTTTTATCTGATGTTATTACACTGGGTACTGAAGACACATAAAATATATTTATTGCGATAGATTTTAGAGGTGAGCCCTAGTTGTCCCACTTTTTAGTCCAGAACATACTTCTCAATTTCTTTATTTATCCATTTTTGTGGCCTTAACTACTATGCACTTACATCAAAATACAAGTACAATGTACTTATTGTGTTCGTATTGTATTGCAAAACACTTCTGCTGCTATTGAGGTGGGATACGGGTAAGGTTAGGGATGAGGGTAAGGTTTGGTGGTATGGATAGGTTTAAGAGTGGGTTAAGGTGTAAGGGATGGGTCAGCAGTGTAATTATACATATAATTACAGAAATTTATCACAGATGTAATTACATGCAGGAATTTTTACAAATAAAAGTACAATGTAAAAACATGTATGTACACAATAATTGCATTTTACTAAAAGATTAATTGAAATGAAATTACATAGTAGTTAAGGCCACTTAATATAAAGTGGGACCTGTATATTTTAGATATATTTTTCAGCAAGGATGCGTTAAATCTACCAAAAATTACAGTAAAGAAAAAATGTTACATAACATTTCTTTTTTAAATGTTGTTCTTTTGAACTTTCTAGTCATCAAAGAGTCCTAAAAATGTCACAGTTTCCACAAAAATATTAAGCAGCACAACTGTTTTTTGACATTGATAATGAGAAATGTCTCTTGAGCAGCAAATCAACATATTAAAATGATTTCTGAAGAATCATGTGACACTGAGGACTGAAGTAATGACTATTACTGGAGTAAAATATTAAACTAGAAAACCATTATTTTTAATTGTACTAATATTGCACAATATTTCTGTTTTGATCAAATAAATGAAGCCTTGGTGAGCATATGAGAAACGTTTTTCAAAAACATTTAAAAAATGTTTTAAAAAGGAAAACGTTGAACTATATAAATAAATAAAGCAAAATAGACCCTTTTTTGAAAGTTGAATGGAATATAAATATATATACAGTAAATGGAAGAAAAATGCTTAATTTTTTAATGTGTATGTGTATACACATTAAAAAATAATAGTATAAACTTCATCATATAGATGATAGACATGAACTAATCAAATTTAGTTTTCTTGGTGTCCCTAAAACATATGTGAATGACATGAGCACCTCTGTTTGACATCAGAAGTTCTTTAGCATCTCTCCTCACAGCTCTTTAGTAATCCATTGACCCTCAAACTGTGGCATGATCCATTTCCTTCATTACTGTAATAGCATAGTCAGTGTTACTCTCCTCCAACTTTCATATGCCTCAAAAAGAAAGAGACTGTCCAGGCCCCTGTCCTCCTAACACCTGCGATTACATCGTATTACACATGCTGACCTGACCCCTGGAGAGCAGCACAATAAATCTCCTCCTTCCTAATCTACTCCGCTGTCTAAACACCTCACACAGCTTGGTAAAAAACACAATCGTGGTGCCACATTTCATAAAACTGGAAATCAATGGGGTTTCCTTTCCTTCTATTGTCACATTGGTCTCTGCTTGACCCTTTTCTTTTCTTTATCTTTCACTCTCGCCTCCCTCTTTGACTCAAAGTTGGTCGTGTTTCGTTCAGAAATAAAATGTTGAGGAATGTTAATAGTGACTGCAGATGGCCTGCATTGTTCTGGGGAGAAAGAAGAAAAAGGGAAAAAAAATCTGAAGTCAATTAAGGATGTACAATGTACTTTTTGTCTCGGCGAATGTTAGAGTGTTGTTTTATGGCAGTTATTTATTGCCTTATAACGGCAAATCAAATTAGTTCATATTGAATAGCTTGTGTGCACCCTCTGTGATTGATTCTCCTTGAAAGCTTGAGCTGATATGAACAGCCGAGGCCAAGGAAAATAGAAAGCGTGTGACCCACAGACGGGGGTCCCGCCGCAGGGCTGTAGTGGAGCCGCTACAGGGTCACGCTTGCTGGGTGAGGACTCACAACTGTTCATTACAGGTGCTAAGTGCTCACTGAGGACCAGGCCTGGTTTCACAGACAGCCGCACACACTCCAAATAAAAAAGGAGGTCTGGATAGGCCTTTATGAGCCTGTCCACAAACAGGTCCATTCTTCAGACGTCTCTCGGGAAGCTGGGAGGGAGCACAGCCATACAGCAAAATAGCCCCCGGGTGATGAAAACAACCACCACACCTTGAAAAGTACAGGGCAGGACCATGCCAATTAGAGAAAAAAATATAAATCAAAACGTATTTCGCTGAGATAATGTACATCAAGCCATACATTCTAGTTATAACACTTTTTACCCTTTATTTTGTTTCAGATGGAATTTCATTCAGATTTGGATTAAATGGAGAGCATCTTGTTGAGTATCCTTTCAGCTATATACAGTCAAACCAAAAATTATTCAGACACCAGATATAATTTTTGATATTTTTTTAACTAGTAGGTGCAGGACACTATAGTTCATTTATGTAAGTGAGGATAGCAAAATAAAGTAAACTGTGACATATTACACCCAAAAGTTCTTCATACAGTGGACTACTGGTAAAACTGATACAAATTTGGGACCAAAAATTATTCAGACACTTTGACCTGACCATGTTTTGACCATGTGTTTTTCTTTAATTGCTAATGCGACCGTTTTACACCACAGACTGAACACAATTGAGCATTAGTTGACCTAAATTGGTATTATCTAATTGTGTACTTAAATTTAACAGCTGCAGCTATTCAACCTAACTCATTATATACCTTTCTATCAAAATTATCTGACATTATCTAACAGTTCTTGTCATATTTTATTACCATTTTCTAAACTATAACGAATAAACTGTGATAATGTGAGAAGGTGTCTGAATAAATTTTGGTTTGACTGTACCTATTTTTAAATTTTTTTTATATTTTATTACAATTTATCAATTTCATTGTCAGTTCTATAAATTTCATTAATCATTACTTGATTTTACTTTTTTATTCTACTCCCCGTAATTGATCTCAGTTTCACCAAAAATGATAAATAAATAATAATAAAATCAAATAAATTATTAATTTGTAATTTTTCTACTTTATTTGAACTGGAAATTACATAAAAAAAGAGAAAAAGAGAACTTTGATACTACGTATGTATGATACTACAACGTATGATACTACATTGATTCCTCACATTTCCAGATGATGCGATCATTTGGACCATGTTTCGTTTTTGTAGCATGTCGTGTGTGAATCTATAAAAGCTCAGCACTTTCTTGCCCTCTCTCAGACCTTTCTGTACGGGCCAGTCGCTCTGGGAGTTGTCCGTGCTATATGATAAGTCCAAAATGTCCCCCTCTTAGAAACGAGCTCTGGATGTTCAACAGCTTTTACATGGTTTCGCTTTACTCACGGCCCCCGTCTTCCCCGCACAGATGTTGGATGCATTACGAAACCTATGAACAATAAAGAATGGCTTAAAGTTCTAAGGCTGCAAACAAAAGAATGTTCTAATGGCAGCGGCTTATATAAAAGAAAGAAATTTGGACAGGTTTAGGATTCAATTACTGTGTGATTGAGTGTTGACGTTTTTGAGGCTTTATGACAGGAAATTCATTAGAAGCAGAGCGGGCTGCCGTTAAAGGAAATGGGTGATTATGAAAAGGATGCCGGCGGAGGTCGAGAGGTGAGTGTAAAGATGAAAATGTTATTCAGGGTTCGCCGCAGCTCCTGACGTTAATTGAAGTGCCCTGATTTTGCAATTTGCGGTAAAAGTTAGAGTGATTTGATTTTGGGGAGAATGACAGACATACAGATGAGGTGCTACGACACGGGTTGTTTCTTATTATCATATGAGAAAGTGCAAGGGAAAATCTTCATATTTTTAAAACCATATAGAATAATGTGCAGACTAAATGTTGTATGTATATGCTGAGTGTCTTCAGTCTCAGTGGATAATGAAAAACCAAAGTAAACTGGCAAAGAGAATTCAAAAATTTATTTGATAACTGGTTAATGTAGGTCATTATGTAAAAAAATAAATAAATAAAATAAAAATAACAAGCTGTGGAATACAAATATGCATTAATGTAAAGTTTTTACATTCAAATGTAATTTTACCTCACGATGTCATGTACATTTAACCTTATTAATTAATTATTTTTTTTTAAAATAATTTTACTTGTATTTAGTTCAATATGGAGTGTGTGGTTAGTAATTTTTCTAATACTAATTTGAATACAATTTAGATTTATTATTAATTTTAACTAATTTATTTTAAAAGTATTTAGTATTTTTAAAAATTATTTAGTAGGCTACATTTCATATTTTTACTCCAGTGATGCAGTAGCTATATTTGTATTTATCCAATTAAATGCTGAATGTGTATGTTTCGGCAGTAGCTTGTTGTCCGGCCCGGTGGTGTTTGCATTAACAGAAAACTGAAGAATCGGGATCCAGTGCTACTCAGCTTTAATGAGCTTCTCAAGCCTTCTGAAACTCTCGTTCCCTGCTGAACAGTCAACTTCACACACGCCGTCATCTGCGTTCCCCACCCTCGACAGCACTGACATAAACACTGCGATGTTCCTGTCAGTCCCAGCTGCACGACTGTTAACATGTTTCCAAATCATCCCATCCACTCTGATAAGATGCCTTTACTCTGTCCACTGTGGGCTGATTTGGGTCGGGCAGGAACAGAGAGGACTTCTGGGCTTTTGAGGGGTAATGGGAAGCATTTAAAAAAGCGCAAATAATTTTAAGTGACAGTTGCGTACACAAGGGCCAGCTGTTTAATAACTTAGTTCAATTTAATACCCGGCCTCTTTATTACCTTTACATTAAACTAATAACTGCATGATCAAGGGGCTCACTCCGTGCTATTATGATATAAATAATTAGCAGGCAGTTATACTTGTTGCAGATTTTGTATATCCCATGAAGCAGTAATTAGGGTTTTTAATACTATTTGAATGCACCACTGATTCATTAATCAATACATGGATATTAAATAGTAGCGGCCTGAATATATTTATTTACAAAAGCTGAATATAATGCCAAAATTTATTTTGATTTTACAGGGTGTGGCTGACCTTTATTAATCGAATCACTAATGAACTACTATAAAATAAAAATAGAATAAGTAAATAGGGAACAACAATTGTTATTCCCTATTTACTTATTCTATTTTTATTCTTTTATTATCTGTGTTTTGTCTTGTCACTGTTGCACTGTGGAAGCTTCTGTCACGAAAACAAATTCCTTGTATGTGTAAACATACTGTACCTGGCAATGATTCTACTAGACAGATAATTATAAAGAATTTTTCTGCAAAAATTAAGGATGTCTCACTTCATCTGTCTCCTGTATGATCTATAATTTCCTGTTTTGTAAGAAAAACTATCAAACTGTTTCTTAACCTTTCCAGTTCTCAGAATAATTTACTGACTCTGCATTACTTCAACATGTAACACTTCACCCAAAACTCAAGCTCGTTTTCCTTTGGAGAGCGACTTGTGTGTACAGCGGATCGTAGACAAGGGCGCTGGAACAGATGTTCATGAAAAGCCGATTGTATTCCTTCTGATGGTCGGGCGGCTGAAGTGGAGGTAGGCAGTGGAACAGATGAAAGACAAGCTGAAGAATAAGAGTGTGTAACTCGCTCTCTTCGCCCGCAGTGAGGCAGAGGCTGGAGAGAGATGCAGATGGGCGCATCCTCAGGTAACGAGCATCCTTCTCTCTTCATGCATATTCCTGCGTCTTTCGGACATCTCTTGTCACTCTGACTCTCGTTCATTTAATTGATTATTTTTTCCCGTCCATCGTTTATTTATTTATTAACCACAATCATCCTGGCGCCGAGAGGCTTAGCGGAATCTCGGAAGAGCAAGGATGGAGAGATGGAGGTGCTGGTGGTGGTTGGGGGGCCGTAAGACCTTGTAAAGATTGTTTCTAACACGTTTTCTGCTGAGGATTTGCGAACTCTATCTCAGCTAATCACAATGGAACCTATTAGCGCTTGACATTTTTATCCGGGAGCCAAAGACTCTGCGTCTCTGGCGCGGGAGGCTAACGGCCGTGGACAGTGTTGCGGGGCTTGGGCACCTCTGGGCCCACCTGAAATCCGATACCTGAGCCCCCACGCCCAGACGCCATTGATTTCTTGTCAGCCACAGAAGTTTTCAGCTTGTGTTGAGGGCCTGAGGTTGGTAAGGGAGATGGGGAGAAAAACAGAAGAAAAAAAATACATGTTAGAGGGGTGAGAGAAATCTTAATTAGAAGAGGTGGAGGGAGGGGGGATTTACCGAGCCTGCTTTCAGCTTTAGGGATCCGGTCAATGAAACGAAGGAATGTAGAAGGAGAGAGGGATGATGGAGCCGGGGAGCAGGAGAGATTAGACAGTGACAGGACGAGGTGATTGATAGAGAGGTGTAGAGAGTTGTGTGTTTTCTCTTGTTTTGGGGTGGGGGTGTCAGCCGGAGGGGTGGGCTCTCCATGGATTTGCACTGTTGAACTCATTACCAAGCATTACCCACTAAGAAAACACTCTGCTGTTCTAATTGCCCAATTTAGGACTGCAGGTGGTCGTACGGGGTTCAGCTAAACCTGGACCTGCTTACGGCACTTTTTTTTTTCACGTTTCTCACCCAGGCCCTCTTTGTCACAGAGAGGGTGCTGGAGCATATTTTCACTACTGAAAATCCAATTTTGGTTTGCAAAAATTGGCCCTGCACTGGCCCCTAAAACTATTGCAACTCATTTATTATAATCAATGAAACTGTCTACACTGGAAATGCCCGATTCAGTGATGAGATGAAACATGAATTCAGTTAATTGACTTTATATTCATATTTTATTTATATTAAAATTTCCCTACAATTAATTAATTATTTTTTATCTCATTCAATTTGCAATCCTTTAATTTCACATTTTTAAAATTTCTTTCTTCAATTTTTCTTCAAATTTTATTTTCTATTAAATTATTATTTTTTATTTTTATTTATGTCACTCTATTTTTATTTCTTTTCTTAATTGTATTTTTATTTTCTACAATTAAATAGTGTATTTATATGTCTCATATTTACATTCAATTTCTTTTTCCTACTATTTATCTATTTATTTCATTCATTATTCAATTAGGTTATTTTAATAATATATTAGATATGACTGCTACATTAGTCTGCTTGTGATGGCTATTTTTATTCAAAATATAACGAAATATACTAAAATATAACCATGATGTGCAGTGGTGGTTTGTGCACAGGTTATTTAGTAATGCTCAGCTGCATCTTCATTTATACCACTTTGAAAAGTTTGACAGGTCTTCCAACCGAGCATCAGCAGCATTGAAAAAAGAAATTAATCTTTCATTCTGTTCAAATCTGATCATTCTGATCAAATGTACCTCTCACATAAAAAAAATTGCTTTGATATCATAGCAAACAGTTACTTCAGAATGCTAAAGCAAAAGTTCTTTGACATTCTTCATCCCTGTGAGCTTTTTAACACCTTGACGTCAAACACCCAGCCCACCTCCCAGCATGCTCGCTGTCCTCTGCCTCTGGTGGGTTGAGTGCGATCTGCGAGGGAGCTTTAACTTGACTTTGAAACCACAAGCAACTTCACAGACAAGAGACACAATTAGCTCAGAGCGCAAAAAGAGCAGATCCCGCTCGACGCTGGGGAGCAATCCTGCCTCACACATCTCTGATCTCCACACAGGGAAATGATGTCATGGTCCGCAGCGCTGTTTGAAGAGGTGTGCATTTATGAGGGGTCAAATGCTGTAATGCCTGCTTGAGTCCAACCCTTGAGGAACAACTGAACTTTATATGAAATTACAATCCAAAAAGCCATTGAACGATGTTTAATGCTGCTAAATTATGTGCTTTCAGTGTTTAGCGAATGGAAAAAAAGGGAAAATACATAAAAATTTACTGCTGGCCACTGAGGCGGCACTTAGCTGATAATATATTTTGCTCAAAATTAGCCGAGGTACGTCAAGCGCAAACTGGGTCAGTTTGAACCTCGTTCCAACAATTTAAAATCCCTCCCAATTTCTTCCTTTCCAACTGTGATCCGAGGCTGATGGGTTTGTCAACAGGTAATCCACCCGTTTATGAGGAGGATTGATGGATCTGAGGCAAACGCAACTGACGTAAAGCCCACATCTATCTTGGCTGAGGGATGTGGTCCACCGACAGGCTGGGAGGAGGAATTACACGCATGAGCACGACGGCCCCTCATAAATCACTGCCGCCCAGGTCCTCCGTGAAAGCCCAGTGGTAGCTGTCAGCCTCCGATTTACAGCCATCCACTGCTTTGCTTTCCATTAAAATATATGTACATGAGACTTGTACTAGCATGGCAAGAGGGCCAAAGAATTTATGAAAGGAAATAGCCGTACATTACTTTTCTATTTTATTGTATTTTCCAGAGAAAGTGTCACGTTCCAGCACTTGGTGGGAATTGGGCAGAGGAAACAGGAAGGGGAGCTGATGACAACATCTGGTTGTGATTTCAGAGATGAGGGTGAAATATGAAATCGAAACGAGCCTTACAGAAATGCATGTTTCAGCAGCAGCTGCTAAGGGCAATTTATTACAATTAATATCATCTTAATGTTACCTTTTGAGTGACAAAATTATTTGCCTTTAATTTTCCACAGTATTTTCTAGGCATGCTTGGGACTTTTCCAGACCACAAAGTAATCACCTTTTTGTCAGCATGGCTATCTCTTACCTTCTGCAGAGTGTGAATGAATTATTGAAATCCTGACCTTGCAGCAAAAGCTGTCTCAAAGGTATGAACACTGTTGGACCACCATTGAAGCAAAGCGTGGATACCATGTCATGCTTTTTGATCACAAAAAAAATCAGTAAGTACTGTAATATTTAATTGCTAATCTGAGTAATATATATATTATATATTTAGTTTAAAACATACATTTTCTATATTTTTAATAAAAATCATATTTTTATTTTAAAAAACATATTTTTGAGCACTATTTGTGCCCAAAAATATATGCTTTGTCTGTATGTTTTGGTTTAAAGTTCGTCAACGTCTCTGTTGCTATGTACTGTTACCTAAAAATTTTGCTGCTTCCACACACAACTTAATTTGTGATCGCAAAATGTTTCATTAAACTTTAATTAGTTAGAAGTTTTCCATAAAAAGGGGGGCTCGGGCAAATTCAGAGACTGGGGAATATTCTTCGAGTTGTCGAAACTTTGTAACTTCTTCAGATCTTTTGTCTTTCTAATAACTCTCACTTTATTGTCCTTTAATTTGTCATGGAGGGCCGTGTTTTCATGTCCCACTGCTGTGGATTTGCCCCAGCACACAGAGTCTCCTGTGATATGGGCAAATATCTGATATTGCCCTGGCAGGCAATTAGAATGAATAATCCAGCAATAGTGGATCAAACGAGAACAATCTTTTACACTCAAAGTGGAGCTTTTTTAGAAAAAGGTATTCATTTACATATAAAATGCTGTGTTTGGGGCGGGGGCCCTGGAGGCAGGGGCTTCTGGGGACATCATGTCTCTCTTGTGCTCAGTTAGAAAGATGGTAAAAAGTGGTTGAAGTATCTCAAAAGTCTTACGTAATGAAGAGTTCGATAGATGCAATCAAGCATGTCGTATTAACAGCCTGAAAGAGATGCTTCTGATCAATTTTGTTTTGTATTCTTTTTCTTGTTTGCTTGCTTGATTTGTGTGCATTTGTTTCTGGTCAGAAAAACGGCATGCAGTCCAGGCAATAGAAGCATATTTGGTTTAGTTTTATTAAAATTATAATTATATATATTGTACTGTATGTTACTTAAGTATATGTATAATGAATATTCATTTGAAATGCAAATAAGGTATATTATATTTTAATTATATAGTATATTTTACAGGTCCATATCTTTTAACAGGTCAATATATCAAATTAAAATGATTATTTATTATTTATTACTTTAATTAAACTGAATTTTTATGACATGTGCTTATAAATATCAGCATTGCCCTTTCGATTTTGTTTTAAATTAAATTTTTAATTAATTAAACAATTACTAAAAACTGTTGACACAACAAATTTTTTATGGCTAGTAGTTGCATGAAAAGTTGCAATATATTTGATTAAGTATAAGTATAAAAGTGATCATTTCAAAAATATCAAACTGACCTGCATACAGAAACTGTGCAATATAAAAAAAAGCCCTCATAACTCCTCTAAGACTGTTGTTCTGACATGTTCGCTGCAGTGTATTCTTGTGTGCGTCAGCGAAAACACCACAGCCCACAACCTGTTTTTCTATATATATTCATACGTTTTTATTGTGGATAAACTGAAACTGGCATTGATGAATGGCTGGGTTGTTTAAAAAGAGAGATATTGGATATTATGTGAAATCTGAGGCTGTTATAATACAGGAAAGGGAGGTGATTTTATTTTTTAGGTTTTCATTGCCTGGATGGCTCGTTCTGATAGTTTTGACCAGCTGACCTCTTCCCACACATCCATTTTAACATAACACTGCCGTGCGCTCTAAACGTTCCCCTGCACAGCCTGGAGGTGGAAGTGTTCTTCAGTCTCCCCCAGCTGACCTGTGACCCCTTGCTAAAGGGTTAATGCAAGGCCACTTCCCCTGACATGAAGACACACACACACACACACACACACACACACACACACAATTAGTTAAACAAAACAAATGTAACTGTTTAGCAGCAGTGTGGTTACAAACATTTAGTTGTATGCATGCTCAGTAAGTTTCAGCACAGTGACTATATAACATATTTATTGTAGATAGATAGATAGATAGATAGATAGATAGATAGATAGATAGATAGAATATTGAATAATTATAATAATACTGAATATTTTGAAAATTATGAAATAATGAAAAATAAAAATAAAAACTGTGCCTTTACTATTAACAAAACTCTAATTATGTAATTTTCAAAGTACTGTAGTTATGTGTCAAGTCAACAAAAATGACATTTTCAACTCATGTTACTTCTGTAATATGATATATTTCCAAGTGAAACAGGATATCCAGAAAAGATTTTATCCATTGGGAATTGATTGGATCCAGAAATGACAGGTGGTTTGACGGGAGGGTTTGAAATATAAGAGGGCTTGATGAAAAGTCGTTTAGATCATTTTAAATAAGAAATTACAGAGATAAACTTTTTTCTTTGAAATAACATCAAATAGATGAATTATGCACAATAAAACCAAAAACTTTTTTAGAATGAATTTTTTTTATATTTGCAAATTTTAATTCTATGTTGACTTTAAAGAATGTATTTACTGTTTACATTGCGGAAATGCAACAACAGCAACATTTCATTATTTTATAAATTATTATGCTGTAAACCCACTAAACCAGTTTATGCAAAAAAATGTATTCTTATATTTTCATGAAATATTCACAATATTTACTTTCTAGATAGATAAATAGACAGTTAGATGGTGGTAGATGGTGTTGTTTAAGTTTCTGAATTATTCAAAGGCTTTTTTTAAATTCAGAATTTATTTATTTTTTTTATTATTATTTTAATGAAATATTAAATATGAATAAATTATATCACATTTATGCATGTTACTGACTAAACCGGTATACAAAAAAATTATATTCTTGTATTTTCATGAAAGCAGTATAATAGCACAAAATTCACGTTCTGTTTGAATAAATCACGCAGCCGGTGCAGTGAGCGTGTGCATGTGTGTGCTGCGGTGCAGTCATGGTGCCCCTGTTGTTTGGGGCCCTTCACCTTTGCTCTGCCTCATTAATCAGAGCTGTACAGGACTGCAGGCTGCAGGTCTGAGGTGCCCACAGGAGCAGATGTGCACTGAACCTCCCTCTCTTTCTCTCTCTCCTGAGCAGGTGTCCAGCGCTCGGCCCTGTAGTGAGGGCTTGCTGCGGGTGGCATGTGTGTGTGGGTGTAACTGGCTTGCTACCGTGACGACGGAGGCCCAGGAGACCCTGCCCATGCCACGACGTGATTGGCCGGTTTATGAAGTGGCATCTGCCGGCCAGGGGGCCATATGGACGAGCTGACATTTAGCGACACTCTCCGTGCCGTACAGGGCCGAGAAAGAGAGGACTCGCGCTGTAACCTTTACACACACGCGCATACACAAGTGAGCCGTAGTCCTAAAGCCCTGCTGTGACCGTCGCAGGCCCATGCTGGTGCTATGACACATGTGCATCAAACAGAAGAACAGGCATTAGATCTGAAGGGCAGACCACATGTATTAAAGAATCGCCCCCTTTGCAGCTTTCCTAAAACACGTCACTGAGGACGCAGGGAAAAACACTACATACGCGAGCCTCTCTTTCACCCCGGTGTGAGCTCAGCTGTGTGTCGCGCTGACATCACCCTGTCCCGCACGAACTGATGTCAGATTCCACACTGAGGTTTCCTCATCTCTCTGGGATGGCAGTCGAGCCGCTGGAGACCGCTAATGGCAGATCTCCGGTTTCAATTCATGTCTTTCACAACATCACAAAGTCTGGGAAAATTGATCTGTTCTTGGGAGGATTAACTTCATGAACTCATCTGATTGGAAGCAATTTGGGGTTTACCATGTCACGTTAGCAATTCAGAGTTTTGAGTTATATTTTCACCGTAATGTCAACCTTTCAACGTGAAGCGTAATTTCTGCACCACTGTTGCCAAATGCAACTGCAAAAAAATAATAGCTTGCTACTTGCTCATTTTTTCATGTTAAGTTACTGATTCAGAAATTTTAAGTTATATCTTCACTGTAATATCAACCTTTCAAAGTGAAGCGTAATTTTTATGCCACTAATGTTACCAAATGCAACTGCAAAAATAATAGTTTGCTACTTACTGAATACATAAGATATGTATATATATGTATATATATATATATATATATATATATATATACTGTATATTACTGTATTATATTACTGTACATTTCTGCCATAGTCACCACTAATAACCTACTCCTAAATATAATGTAGAAACTTAAAATTTTCTGTAAAGCTGCTTTGCAATGATTTGTATCATGAAAAGCGCTATACAAATAAATCTGAACTGAACTGAATTATGTGTGTGTGTGTGTGTGTGTGAATTGAGTTTTTTGGTAACACTTCATTTTAAGGTGTCCTTGTTACATGTACTTACTATTATAATAATAAAATATGCATAATTACACACAAGTAACTCTAAGCCAAATTTAATCTTATACCTAACCATATAGTATGTACATGTAGTTAATTAATATTGCTCAGTACTTAAATGTATAATTACACTGTAACAAGGACACCTTAAAATAAAGTGCAACCGTTTTGTTTGTTTGTTTGTTTTGAGTGTAGTTACGAGATCGACCAGCATGGGTTAATAAGGTCATGCTAACCAGCCAAACCTTGACCCCTTGGTTTTGTGTTTATCATTTTGAAAACTAAAACTGCTGTGTTGCATTTTTAACCCAATTTTGTATTTTACATCTTATATGTCTTAACTTCTGACAGTCCAACTTTCCCATCTTTTATATTGTTTGGTCCATCCGACTTTTGTTGAGACAAACTAGTTGAGGAAATCAAGCTTTGAATGGCTTACTTAAATTGGGATAGGAGAAAGTGTTTTAATATGAAAAAATGTAAATACACTGGGACTTATTCATGAGACATGAGGAGGTTGAATTGTACAAATCATTTATAAATCAATTTATACATAAATTATCCCATTAAGTTCAATGCAACAGTTTACATAAGCATGGATGGTCACACTTTATTTTAAGGTCCAATACTCATCATTAACAGACTTTTGCCTCAATAAACTCCTAATTTGCTGCTTATTAATAGTTAGTAAAGTGGAATAGGTATTGGACTAGGGATGTAGAATATGGTCATGCAGAATATGTGCTTTATAAGTACTAATAAACAGCCAATATGTTAATAATAGGCATGCTAATAAGCAACTAGTTAATAGTGAGAACTGGTCCCTAAACTAAAGTGTTACCGATTTAATTTCCAAACAAGTTAAGCTACACAGAAATGTATTTTGCTTGTGTGATGAATATGGCCATCTTCTCAAATCACAACATAAATACGTTTTAGCAAAGTTGCATAATATCACACTTGTACTGTATCTTGATTCTAATTTCTGCAGTTCAGAGGCCTTTTCACTGCAATAGAAAACGTTAGTGATTTTCTTCCACTGAGGAGAAACTGTATCTGTGTCTTTGTATCCAGTGAGAAGCGTGTGTGGAGGTAATTATTTTTCTCTCTCCACTCTAACACATGTCTGGCACGGAGATCGTAATTAATCGGCGATGGCGCTTCTGACGCCGTACGCTGAGACTGCTGAAACAGGATTCTCACCTCTCACGAGATGAAGAGGAGAGAAAGGGGACTGTTTACACCACGATGTTTCTCTGAGCTCTCTATCTAAGAACAACACACAAACAAAGAAAAGAACATCCACAGAAGGGGGGGGGGGGGGATACAAAAGATCCGTGTCCACCGTCACTCAAATGCTATTTGTTTTCTTGTTGGTCTTGCTTTTACAAAGAGCTGCTAATTGCTGCGTTTTTGAAGAGGACATTCCTTTTTTCACTTTTATTTTTATCTTGAAATAAGTGAGACAAATATTCTGCAAATTTCTTGCCTTGTAGTTTCTGTATGCAACCTAACACACACACACACACACACACACACACAGTATATATACAGTATATATATATATATATATATATATATATATATATATATATTATTTTTAAAAATTTTAAATGTGAATTTAGTATTTTTATCATTAGTATTTAGTATTTTAATTACATATGTAAAGATTATTGTGTGCATATAATTTTCAGTAATAATTATAATTAACAGAATATTAAAAAAAATATATGTTTATACTATATTAAACAATATACTTATAAAATAATTAAAAAATACATATTCTTTTATTAGTACAGCTATTCAACTGTATTGTAAATGCATTACTTAACATTGTTGTTTCAACAGAAGGATTTTGAATTTCCATAGTATCAGGTAATAGTGAAAATGACATTCTCACATGCACCCACCTTGAATACAGTCGTCACATAGGTGGCTTTGATTTCCCTCCATGTCTCGTTTCCTCTCCCTTAGATTGTTTTCCTCTCTCTGATTCTTAATGGTACCTGCAGCAGACAGGCTAGAGTCCCTCAGAGCTTGTTTTAGAGGACCCCTCACACTTCTTTCACAGCTCTCGCTATCTCTATATCTCATGGTGCTCCTGCATAATTTGTGACTGTGTGTGTCTTACACACATAGAGAGTGCTTGATGGTGTATGAGTGTGTGTTTGGGTCAGTGCTTCACTTGACTTTGGTGGAGTGTTAAAGCTGATTTGTCCCTGTGGTGTCTGAAATTCTTACAACAGAGTCCTGCGTAACTCTAGAGACCCAGCACAGAGCAGAGAGCACAAGACAGTTTAATATTTATGTGTTAATACAGTAGATCTTACAGCGCAGCTGTGATAGTACATGCTGGTGGGACTCATCGATTGTCCTCATGTGCAGAAGACTATAGAGGAGAAATTATTGTAAAAATAATTTGAAAAATAATTTAAAACATTTCTGGCATAACAGTTTTAGTCACTTGTTAGATGTTATTTGTGTAACACATTTTTCAACCAGTGAAGCATTGCGAGGTGAATTGCAAGGTTTAATTTTAATTTTGAATTTTTTTATTTAATTTTTTTTAATCCAATTCACAATTTAGTAATGTGACATAATATATAGATTTGCTGTAGGAATTCAAGTCTAAACCAAATGTATGGCAAATATGTGACTTTTTTGATGTGTGACTTTTGCACCTCCTAAAGATATTTAACTACAGAAACATCCATTCATTCATTATGTTTTTTTTTTCTTTTATTTATTTTCTTATTCCAGACCTCTTATAAAACTGAAGGTCATTTTAGATATTTTAGATTTTGATATTGGTAAATAAATACATGTTGCATTCAGTGAACTGTTAGGTTTATTTTTTGTCACAATTTACAATTCAAAATTAGAGCAATCAGTGCGATCTTTTTTTAAAAAAAAATTAAATATAGATATTTTTATTCAGATGAACTGCATGATACGCTGAGTAATAATCCAGTTATTACATATCAAAAATACTTCTCATGTCAGGATACTTAACCCTTTGGGGTCTGAGGGTGTTTTTGGGCCTTGGAGAAGTTTTGATATGCATTTGTGCTTTTTTCAGTTTCTTATAAACATATTAATGGCTAAAGTCTGATTACATTTATTATATTGTGGCAGACAAAAACATTAGATGGCAATAAACTGGCTTTGGAAGTCAATATATTTCAAAATCATCAAACATAAGTCTATTACTGACATACATCCATTTTGCAGCCGAAGTGCACTCTGTGTGGTTTTTTTCTATCCTTTCTGTCAAACTTTTTGCTTGTCAGATGAACAAAATGAGGCCAGAGTGATTTTATGTAAAAACCAACGTAACATCAGCCCTCTTTTTTGTCAGTCTGAAGCTTATATGCTTCTGAGCCAAGATGATGGTCATTATTGACTTTTAAAAATTAGTTTTTGAAATGCATTAGCTGTTTCTGAAAGCACTAAATTTGTTAAATTAACACATTACATTGACAGCTCTAATAAAATCATAATAACTTTACATCCACTGCTTCTATATAGTTCATGTGTAATGAGGAACAATTTTAGAATATTAATATTTCATTAATACTCCACAACTGCTATTTTCTCAGACATTTCAGTATTCTTTCAAAACACCTTCTTAAAAACTTTCAGTCTTGCATCCTTTTTTTTTTAGCATTTACTCTGTCGTCACTGTGGATTTGGCATCAAATCAGATGTCTTTTCCTCCCGAGAGACTTTGATATAGAGATTCGATAGACGTCTTTTTGTGTAGTCCGGTCTTCGCACTAGTGTTAGTTACATAGATTGAGACTTCTGACATGGGAAAATGCGATTCTCGGCTGTGGACCAGAGGAAACATGTTCCAGCTGATGTTATTTTGGGTCGGACCTGACTGTGGGTCCAAGGATCCCCAGGAAAACACAGACACATCTGCTGTCGGCATGAGCAGCGAGAGCCTGAACAAAGTACACATCCACCTAGAAATATCCAGAGACGTTTCATCAAAACTTTTCAACTTGGTCATCAAAACTGCAATGTTGGTGAGCGATAAGAGAGCCTCCGACTCGTCATTCAATCAGAATGCATAGCTGAGTGTTATTATTATTTGATTTATGACCAATCGTGCACTCTGGACAGGTGTAAGCAGACTCAAAGCTCTTTAAGAATAAATAAATGCAGGCATCTCTTGTGGTTTGACTCTTTCAGAAGAAACTTAAAGTTTAATGCGTGAGGGTATCCTGTATCATTGAGAAACATGAAAACGGACACTAATATTTATGTATGAAGTGGTTCCTTCAGTCCAGACAATTTAGATGCATTGGAGTTAAGACGTTTCCTTCTTCCTCTTTAGGCTCGCTTGCTTTCTTTTTCTCGTTCTTCCATGCGCCGCTGCAAAACCGAGGTTAATTTCTTTACAAGAGCGTGGCACTCACGGAGCAATTACAGCAGTGATGGAGAGTTTCCTTGACTCCCTGTTGTTTAAAACCTGTAATTTATGGCTTGCAAAGAGGCCACAGTTAATTTCTCCTCTGTGGTTTAAGAGGGAGGCAGACGTGCTCTCTCTTTTCTGCGGCTTGACATTTTAATAGGAGTTTTGGGAGAACTGCACCATCTCAATCTGGTTCTGACCCAATGGGCACTTGATCATTGTTTCCTCGTTTTAACGCACCGTGTTACCTTGCGGAGGAAAAGACGCTGAATGTAAAACGGACCTGGGAATTGGCAGTCCTTGTAAATATTCTGGCCGTGGAAATGTGTCGCTAATTGTTCCACCACCAATGCTGAGGGATTGTGACTGTTTTCTGAGCACATGTGTGTTCCTGTTTGTGTGGAGAGTGTAGGTTTCTCCTGAAGTTTTTGACTGTTTTGTACTGACAAGGCCAAATGTAACTAAAATTGACTTTGCTGAGTAAATAAAACTTATAAAAAGCTTTATTTGGTACTGTGACATAATACATGGTTTAACCCATTCAGCAAAAAACAAAAACAAAACAAAACTTCAACTGTGCAAGATGTTAAAATGCTTTTAAAAATATATATTTATATTTTTACATTTTTTTTTAAATATATACAAAAAAGTCCAAAAATATATTGTAAATGTATTTAGGTAAATATATTTTGAAATATATTTTAGCAATTTTTTTTGGCCATTCTTTTTTTATATATATAAATAAATAAATATATTTCAAAATGTATTCGAATTTGTATGACAGAGCATATTTGCATCTTCTAGCAAAATTTAGCTCTATAGAAAATGTATAGGCTGTTGCATTGGGACTATTTCATCCATTGTATACAAATATAAAGGTTGCTTCTGTATCTCTAATCTCACAGTCACACGGAGTGATTTGTGTGTGTATGTGAACTTGGTCACCACTGAAACAGATGTGCACCATGCCTTGTTTTTCTATGTGGAGGGGCTTGTCACAATCCAGCCAGTATTTACAGCATGACATATAGGAACAAAGCTCCTATCTCTCATCATTCCTACTAAATGACATCCTACTGCAGATTTTCTCTTTGTTCTGTGAACCGTTGTCAGCTATTTTAAACACACTCACACTTGAAATGTTTTGGCCCTCGATTTGAGAGAAGGTTAGGGATTTATTTAACTGTTTAGACATTTTCTAAAATTCCTCTCTCTGGATTCTACTTTAAATTTACACCAAATACATGCATATTATCTGTTCAGTTATGTCAAAGTCTTTATTATCTACACCTTGTTTAGTCCACATTCTAATTTTTACTATTTTACGAGTTGGTGATTTCGTATGAATTCATACATATGAAATATATGGAAATGCACAATTTTTGGTGAAAAAAAAGTATAAATGAAGGTCCACCCCTAAATCTAACCGTCAGTGGGGTGTAACCAGATCTTACGAAAGTGTGCAAATGAGATTGTATGAATTCACATGAATTAGCCACTAATTTGCCAATTTGCCAAAATAATTTTAGATTCTGATGATAGTACATTGGGTGCATTGCAAATAACTTGATTGCTCAGTTACTAACTATATTACTGTCAATGAAATATATGTTTATTTCACTAAAAAATCAACAAATTAAACTATTTAAAATCTAATGTTTTATTGATATGTATTTTATTGTTACATGCATTTGTATGGTTATTATAGTATTATGTAGTAAGCTTAGCAATATACTATAATTGAAAATCAGATTTTATATGTAATATTTCATTTTTATGTTATCACTCTAAATATTTACGTGATGTTTTTAGAATTCTGACATCTACATCTTGCAATTCTGTCTTTTTTGTTGAAATAAAAAATTGTCACAATTCAGACTTTTTTCTCTCAGTTGCAAGTGTATACCTCACAATTTTGACTTCTCAGAATCTTCTCAGAGTTTACATCCCACGATTCTGACTTCTGACTTTATCTTGCAATTATGACTTTTCCTATTGGAATTACAAGAAAAAAGTCTGTGAGATAAAATGTTGCAATTCCCGTTTTCATTGGTGGAAACAAGCTTCCACAGCATGCAGTAGCAGTGCAAAGCAGTTTACTAGTATCTGGAACGGAACTTTTATTTCCATATTTCTCTCACAGGTCCATCTAGTTTCTGTCAACCTGAACAGAGCCACCTGATACGGAGGGCAAGTTACTCCTCCAGCCAAGAGAGCAGTAGAAACAAGCTGCCGAGAGAGTGAACCCGCAGGAGATGTGTTTTGCGGGAGAGCACGGTGTGCCAAGAAAGCTTAAATAAACACCCGTCGACACTCCACACACCCGCAGTGGCGATCAGGGGTCGGCTGTGGACGTCTCACTGCACTCGTATATCACACTAACGCTCTCTCAGTGCAGACTCCTGGGCTCGGAAGCATTCGCTCTGATCATGAGGGTGAATCTGCAAACGGCTGACACTGCATCCATCTCTCTCCCTTGGTACGCTCCACTAGTGGACAGAGTGGAGGGGAGACGCTTTCATTCTACCTCCACATTCTGCCTTATTTACATCTCGGGGGCAGCTGGGAGCAGCCCCACTGCATTGAACAGCCCCCAGCAGTCCTCTCATTGCAGGCCACTTCGCCTCTGGGTTTGTCTCTGTCCAGGCTTGTAACTTCCATAAAGTTTGTCTCTCACTGCAGGCCTTTAAATCTGTGCACTGAAACTGCTGAACTGTATTGGAATGGCTCATGCGAGCACAATGGAGACCATGCAATCTGGCATGGTAGCTCAGCATCTTGAATAGACCCGAACTTACATTTAGATTTACATTTACATTTAGTCATTTAGCAGATGCTTTTATCCAAAGCGACTTACAAATGAGGATAATGGAAGCAATCAAAATCAACAAAAGAGCAATGATATGCAAGTGCTATAACAAGTCTCAGTTAGCTTAACACAATACAT
Organism: Tor tambroides; assembly: GCA_021397915.2. Classification (NCBI taxonomy): domain Eukaryota; kingdom Metazoa; phylum Chordata; class Actinopteri; order Cypriniformes; family Cyprinidae; genus Tor; species Tor tambroides. The sequence goes on along the minus strand of JAFVLL020033405.1, from coordinate 4,189 downwards.
GTAGCAAGGTTTATATATATATATATATATATATATATATATATATATATATTACTGTATATTATATATATTATATATATTTAGATATATTTTTTAATAAATAAAAAGAAAACAGATAGAATAGAAAAAAATAGAGCAAGCTAGTGTTAGTTTTTTTTAAAAGAAAACAAGCAGTAAATGAATAGAGTGCTAAAAGGGACATTTTTTTTTTAAAGAATAGAATTAGAATAGAGAGTGCTAGAGTTAGAGGGTCAAATAATTTTTTTTTGTGATGTATTGTCAAGTATGGTGACCCATACTCGAAATTTGTCCTCTGCATTTAACCCATCCAAGTGCATGCACACAGTAGTGAACATACACCCGGAGCAGTGGGCAGCCAATGTTCCAGCGCCCAGGAAGCAATTTGGGGTTCGGTGCCTTGCTCAAGGGCACCTCAGTCATGGTATCAAAGGTGGTGAGAGTGCTGTTCATTCACAATCCCCACCTTCAATTCCTGCTGGTGCGGGAATCAAACCGGCAACCTTCTGGTTACAAGCCCGACTCTCTAACCATTAGGCCACGACTTTCCCCTTTTTAAAGATAGAAGAGATGTCATTTTAGGTCATTCCACCAGGAGGGAACATTTAATTTAAAAGTCCGTGAAAGTGATTTTGTGCCTCTTTGGGATGGCACAATAAAGTGACGTTCACTTGCAGAACGCAAGCTTCTGGAGGGCACATAAGTCTGAAGTAATGAATTTAGGTAAAGGGGTGCAGAGCCAGTGGTGGTTTTGTAGGCAAACATTAATGCCTTGAGTTTTATGCGAGCAGCTATTGGTAGCCAGTGCAAACTGATAAACAGAGGTGTGACGCATTCTTTTCAGCTCATTAAAAATTACTTGCTGCCGCGTTCTGGATTAATTGTAAAGGTTTGATAGAACTGGCTGGAAGGCCTGCCAAGAGAGCATTGCAATAGCATGTTCCGAAGGAAAGGGCCTGATCTTCTTGATGTTGAATAAAGCAAATCTGCAGGACCGGGCAGTTTTAGCAATGTGGTCTGAGAAAGTCAGCTGATCATCAATCATAACTCCAAGGTTTCTGGCTGTTTTTGAAGGAGTTATGGCTGATTTGCCTAACTGGATGGTGAACTTATTGTGATTTTGAGTATAGATTACTACACTTAAAGAAATTTACTTAAAAGAGCAATGGTTCTACCATGATTCTGTTTTTAGATATTTGTCAGCAGCACCAGAGTGTTTTATATTTATGGTATTAATGTAATATTTCTGTATGTTAACTTAGTGTTTGTTTGTGATTGGTGTGTGTGTGTGTGTGTGTGTATACACACACAAGTTTCTTACTTTTGCAAGCAACATATAGAATATTAGCTACATATACAGTATGTTGTCCGAAAACAGTACTTTTTAATTTCAGAATTTGAATTAAAGGGATAGTTCACCCAAAAATGAAAATTACGGTACGATTCAGGACGGAACACCCTGATCCAGCTTGCGTTTCCACCACCAATGATACCCCTACTTGACAGGCGTGGTGTATGCCAGAAAGTAGCGATTGACGATAAAGCGCGACAATCAGCAACCCTGCCTCTTTTTGTTAAATGTCAGTTTTAATGAACAGTAATAGCCATAATAAAAGTATAAGTACAACGTATAAGAGTAAATAAAGACAAAAGCAAACAATTCAGTCAAATGTACTGTATGCTACAAAGTCAGCACTGTACTACGGTAAAGTTCAAAATAAATAAATATATAAAGTTAAACATAACTTTGTGCTCAGCCAAAATGATATGACCAGGAACAAATAATAGATTCATGAGACCACGAATGCCTGTTAAATATACCCAAAACTAATTGTATCTCATGTTTAATCACTACAGAGACATCAGAGCCAGTGGCAAATGTCTTAAGCAGCTAAGGCTGCTCTATGAGCACTGAGTGCGCGGTGATCGCCTGGAGCTCCGAAATCGGCATAGTAAATTTTCCAAATAGGCACTCTCTTTATAAATAAACCGCAGATTTGTTTTAACCACATTCTCACCTGAAAAACTCTTAAAACTGCATTTCATGACACAATAACAGTAATATTTTGACAATTACGCAGGTTTTTGGGCAATGACGTTCCACAAGTTCACAAGAACAGACAAGAACGCATATTGAAAAACAGCTATTGTCTGTGTGAAAATATAAAATTATAAAATACACTCTTATATTTTTTTGTGTTTGCGCACTCTGATGTAAATAAGCTGAACACTCATAGACAGCAGAGCGGAACGAGTGAAGGAGAAGCTTATTCCCTTGTATTACGCAAAAGAGACGATTCTAGTCAACCAATCAGCGTTCTGCAGTGAGTTTAGATTCACCCTTTTGGTACCCTTTGCTGTGCTAGGTACCCCAACGGAAGAGTACCAAAAAAGTGGTATGGTACGGTTCGCTATTTTGGTACCATTCACAACTTCTGACAGTGGAAACGGAAATAATTGTATACCGTACTGTACTGTTCCGAACCGTACTGCTCAGTGGAAATGAGCCATAAGTAAAGATTATGTTCCATGAAGATATTTTGTAAATTTCGTACTGTAAATATATTAAAATTTAACTTTTGATTGGTAATATGCAGTGCTAAGAACTTCATTTGGACAGATTTAAAGGCAATTTTCATGGTGAGTTTTGATTTTTTTGCACTCTCACATTCTAGATTTTCAAATAGTTGTATCTCGGCCAAATATTGTCCAATCCTAACAAACCATACATCAATGGAAAGTTTATTCAGCTTTCGGATGATGTATAAATCTCAATTTCCAAAAATTTACCCTTATGACAGGTTTTGTGGTCCACGGTCACATATAACTCCGAATCTACTCATCTAAAAGAAGAAAGTCATATACACCTAGGGCGATTAAATCAGGGCGATTAAATCATTGGGTAAATTTTCAGTTTTGGGTGAACTATCCCTTTAAATTTGAACTAAACAGACTGTAGAATTGCCATTCAAATTTGAATGAAAGTAGATATGACGCATTTAAATTCAAAGAAATAATAACCGCATATTTTTTTTAATCTTGTTTAAAAGTTTTTAGGGGAAAAAAAGTTTGAAGGTTTGTAAGCTTTATGGACTGATAGATTTATTTCCAAAATGCTTTACCAGTGTTGAATTTCTCTGAACTCCTAGTGCTGTCATTCCAATCCTATTTCCTGTAGGTTGTGGCCATTTCAAATTCACGCTCACAAACCGAAAAGGATCCATTTCTTCAATTCAATATTTTGCACAATCCTGGGTAAAATACATGGTGACTTTTGAATGGCTGTCAGTAGGGAAAGATTAATAAGGGGCTGTTGTCCTGCTGTGAGAAACTGAACACCTTTCCTGAACTGTAAAACACAAAACCGGATAAACAACCACTCAGCAGTACTTGTCCAGAGGATCCATACAGCCCAGGTGTGTTGAAAAGAGCATCTTTTCGATAACAGAGCAGATGCAGACGTCAGGGTTTCCACAGCGTATTGTCGTCCCAAGGTAACAGTGTTGATTTCTTTTGCGTGAACCTGCCTGAGTGAGTCTTTGATGTCAGTCTGTTTGATTGGCAATATGTCAATAATGGACTAGGAGGAGTAACTCTCTGAACGTGGCCTGAATCGGGAGAGCCGGAGACAAATTAGTGTGTCCAATGGTTCTTTCCCTGAACGGTGGTTAGACAATCCTGGGGAGAAATCCCATAAGCGTCAGCTGGGAGATTGACATACGGATTAGATGGATTTTTTTTTCTCTTCACCTTGTTGGCGTTTGGTGAAACATCTGAATGCTGAGGCTGATAAATAAGAGCGAGAAAAACAGAGGGAGAGAGAGAGCAAATTAATTTAAATTGATGTTTTGACAATGTCAGACTTTTTCCACCAATTCTGTGTTGGTTTAAATCAAATATTCTGGACAGGACATTAGGTGTATTTGGAAAAAAAATGAACTGTAGATTTTGGTTTGTAGAATTTAAGTTGCTAGCTCCACCCCTTTCTTTATCCACAAAGACAGGAACGTTTTAATTTTGTGACCCAAGATACTCCAAGTTTGTACACTGAGCATGAAATTTGTCGAAATAAAGCCTATTTCTCAACAAGAGGAAAGTGAAAAGCCCAGATTTCTTAATATGTTTAAAGTTTCGTGTCGCTGGGCATCTTTCCAAACCCATTTCTACTGTA
>JAFVLL020033404.1:0-28918 GCA_021397915.2 Tor tambroides | reverse complement strand
ATTTTCCTATCACCATCAATAAAATCATTAATTTCCAACTCTGTGATGTCTAAATGGAGAGTTTTGTTGAGTTGTATGAAGGCGGAAATGTTCTGCAGATGTAGGTTCCTCTAATGTGGTTGATGAAAGCACAGACTTATCTGGTTAGAGGCTTCATTTCACCCAGACCACACTCTGCCCGATTTATACTTCCGTCACAAGGTGGGTGGTCTGAGCTGCCTCCGCTGCCTTTTTCCAGCCACTACCTACTTTTTCATCCTTAGAAAAGAATCTAAATAGAGACGTCTATAACATTTTTGACCTACGCTGGCATGCGGGTTCTCAAGTTTAAATATGCTACGGAGATACTTGGCGAAGGCTCAAGAATGTCACATTGTACATACTGCAACATACACAATCCACTAAAAGGATGCATCTCCAAATAACTCAAGTGTTCTTGAAAGCCTGTCTTAACCTTCCTATCAAAGCCCGAGGTGAAGGTAAAGCTACACTCGTCTCTGCGGTGTGATTTCTCTCTTTTGTTGTGTGATGGAAAAACATAAATAGATCAGAATTGTATTACAGAGGAACCGAAAACACACTCAGATCTTGACCTTATTCTGTAACAAAAACAAACAGCATTTACGTCTCAACCGAGAGCCCTCAACCATACTTTCCATGCCACTTCCTTTAGTGTGGTGTGGTTAAACTAGCGTGTTCTCGCTTATATTTTTCACACTCGCTTCGTACTGTGTCGCAGGCATCTCAGATGGCGCGTGAGTCGATGTCCCACCAGCAAAGCCGCAATTTTGCTCAGACATGTGTGAGTAGTTATCGCATTAGGCTCTGCTGTCTGTTTAGCTGCTTTGGTTTTTATGTGGGTGCAGATGAGAGCAAGCTCTTACGTGCAATGGCACGATTGCGATGTGTGTGTGCACGGAGACATTTGGATCCCATTGGCTCTGACTTCCTGTTATCACATCGGAGAAACCGTGCGAGTGGAAGAGGTGTGGAGAGAGAGAAATGAGAGTGAGCTTAAGGAACAGACAGTCATAGATAAAAGGAGATAAAGAGATAGAAATCTGTGATGCGTGGTAAACGGTACACTCTGGCAAGAAATGCTGGGAGGTCAGTTGTGAAAATTTTTGGCTGTTGCCATGACAACAGACAGCCCTGCCAGTTAGCGTAAGTGGAATTTAGTGTGGAGCCTAGCACTCTGCCCCATGCTGTCACAGAACTAGCTGCGCCCCAGCCACAGAGAGTTGACACATCCAGTACCCCCTTCGGCATAATTTACTTCCCTGTCAGCATATTCAGAAAGAGTCAGACGCGCCTAGAACTCTTTCTCTCTCGTCGGATGCACCGGTAAAGCGCGCCTTTATGTTTTTCTGTGCAGCTCGAAATGAAAGCGTTCACCTTCTCCCAGGAGGACCGGCCTAATATAGAGCAAACAAAAACGATGCAGGGAAATGGAAGTGAAAAACTGAGGGTCTGCGTCGAGCAATCAGGAACTCCGCCAGCGACACCCCTCGCCCCCAACCCCCGCTATTTATGCAATGCGGTTTTGCTTGCATCTGAGGTCTACAAGCCATGTAATAAATCTGGCTTCTTTCAAATCAGCTTGCCACCACCGCCAGCAGAAGCCTCCCCAAGCAAAATGTTATTCCAACTTGTTGGCGTTTGAAGTTGAGGCGCGCTGCAGTACACAGGCTGCTCGCATGTGGTTTATGGTCTGTGGGCTTGTTTTTCTCTCTCTCTCTCAAGATATGGTGTCTCACTCTCCCAGTCAGGATATATCGCCACCATTCAAGCCACAACTGTCACTCAGAGATAACAGCGGCGCATTGCGATAGAAGGGGAAAAAAGGGGGGACTTTAAAAACAGTCTCGCGGTCGCAACTCATTCAGCGACAACACGAGCTTGTGTACTTGTGCGAGCTAGCGCTTTTTCCGCCTCCTGTTCTGAGTTATAGTGCAAGGCTGCAAACTCGCGCTCTGGAGATTTAACTTCCTCCCACACTCCGCCCTCAAGAAAGGGAACTTGTTCTTTTAACCTCGTTAGTTCTGCTAAACTCATGACTTTGACACACCGCAACATGACTTGATACAAGTGCTGGGCTCTTTGACTCACTTTTTCCCATCCGGCCCATGTAAAACAAGCAGCGGGGTGAGCACTGCTGTTTCACATATGACATCCTCTTTGAATACGCATGTTAAAACATCAAGTCGATTAAATGAGACAAATAATTTTCCACAGACTCAGCGAGGCCACTAAAGTGCATCTTCGCTTTTAAATCACTTGCTGGTTTGACTGTGCACAATGTTTGAGCATGCCTGATTAAATTGTGAAAACCACCAAATGACTGACCTTTTTAAACCTACGTAGAAATATCTAATTATAAACTCTGTTGTTTACCAGCAGTTCAGAAAGTTCAGTGCTTCTCTATAAAAAAAACAATGCCTTATGAATTTGTTTGTTTTGAAACTAGTGCCCACATAGATTGACATGGAATACAAAATTGGCTATTTTGAGGAAATGCAACCTGACCTTCATGACTTCTGTAAACAAATCAATAAATTTCACACATCTATGGATGTTAAGCAGAGGATTTCATCTTTAAAATTTGTCTTTAATTGAAACACTCAAAGTATAGAGCTGAACAATAAGGAATCCAGTTTGAGACTGAATGAATAAAAAATACAAACTACTAAGTTAAATGTTTTGCATTGTATGCCTTTTTGTGCCATGTGTTTATGACTTTATGGAATTACATTCTATTTGTATATTTTCTAACTTGTTGCATATTATTTTATTTTTGTCAAGAATAAAAATAAATAATTATATACAATATAATTATACAGTAGTATATTTAAAATACATTTATTTCATAATAAGTATAGTTCAAATCTATTAACATATTTACTGACATATCACTCGAGACTTACTGATATAAAAATTATAATTAAACTTTATTGGGAGTGCTACTTGTGCACAATGCACATTTCTTAATATTAAGCCTAAAAAGTTTTTTGCGGATTTATGCGGATTGTATGATCTATGAATAATATCGGTCTTTAAATATACTGAAATATACTTCTTTAGTTGGACCTCAGCACTACTTCTGCATAAATAAAGTATACCAATTTAGTATACTTTAAGTATACCAGTTTTAGTATACTAAAAGTACAATTGCAGGGTATTTCTATTAAGTACACAAATAAGGAAATGTATCTGTAGTATACTTAGCATGAAATAAATGTATTTAGAATACATTTTAGTATATTTATTTTTTGCTACGGTAAATAAATAAATAATACAACCCGAATTCCGGAAATGTTGGGATGTTTTTTAAATTTGAATAAAATTAAAACTAAAAGAATTTCAAATCACATGAGCCAATATTTTATTCACAATAGAACATAGATAACATAACAAATGTTTAAACTGAGAAATTTTACAATTTTATGCACAAAATGAGCTCATTTCAAATTTGATGCCTGCTACAGGTCTCAATACTGTTGGGACGAGGGCATGTTTACCATGGTGTAGCATCTCCTCTTCTTTTCAAAACAGTTTGAAGACATCGAGGTTATGAGTTTCTGGAGTTTTAGTGTTGGAATTTTGTCCCATTCTTGCCTGATATAGGTTTCCAGCTGCTGAAGAGTTTGTGGTCGTCTTTGATGTATTTTTCATTTAATGATGCACCAAATGTTCTCTATAGGTGAAAGATCTGGACTGCAGGCAGGCCAATTCAGCACCTGGACTCTTCTACTACGAAGCCATGCTGTTGAAATAGCTGCATTATGTGGTTTTGCATTGTCCTGCTGAAATACACAAGGCCTTCCCTGAAATAGACGTCGTCTGGAGGGGAGCATATGTTGCTCTAAAACCTTTATATACCTTTCAGCATTCATAGTGCCTTCCAAAACATGCAAGCTGCCCATACCGTATGCACTTATGCACCCCCATACCATCAGAGATGCTGGCTTTTGAACTGAAAGCTGATGACATGCTGGAAGGCCTCCCTCCTCTTTAGCTCGGAGGACACGGCATCCATGATTTCCAACAAGAATATCAAATTTGGACTCGTCTGACCATAGAACACTTTTCCACTTTGAAACAGTCCATTTTAAATGAGCCTTGGCCCACAGGACATGACGGTGCTTCTGGACCATGTTCACATATGGCTTCCTTTTTTCATGCTAGAGCTTTAGTTGGCATCTGTAGATGGAACGGTGGATTGTGTTTACCAACAGTGGTTTCTGGAAGTATTCCTGGGCCCATTTAGTAATGTCACTGACAGAATCATGCCGATGAGTGATGCAGTGTCGTGTGAGAGCCCGAAGACCACGGGCATCCAACAAAGGTCTTTGGCCTTGTCCCCTTCGCACAGAGATTTCTCCAGTTTCTCTGAATCTTTTGATGATGTTATGCACTGTAGATGCTGAGATTTGCAAAGCCTTTGCAATTTGATGTTGAGGAACATTGTTATTAAAATAATCTTTTTTATGCACTCTTTCACATAAAGGAGAGCCTCTGCCCATCTTTACTTGAGAGACTCTGCCTCTCTAAGACATCCCTTTATATATAGATTATAGCTAATCATGTTACAGACCTGATGTCAATTAACTTAATTAGTTGCTAGATGTTCTCCCAGCTGAATCTTCTCAAAATTTCTTGCTTTTTCAGCCCTTTGTTGCCCCCGTGGCAACTTTTTTGAGACCTGTAGCAGGCATCAAATTTGAAATGAGCTCATTCAATGGATAAAAGTGTAAAATTTCTCAGTTTAAACATTTGTTATGTTCTCTATGTTTTACTGTGAATAAAATATTGGCTCATGTGATTTGAAAGTCTTTTAGTTTTCATTTTATTCAAATTTAAAAAAACGTCCCAACATTTCTGGAATTCAGGTTGTAAATAGATAAGCAAAATAAAAACAAAAACGTTAGAAAATTTAACATTTAATATAAAATATATAAATATTTAACCCCAAAATGCACTGCTAAATACAAATCAATTATTCTTTTATGGTGGGGCTACTGAAAATGTTTGCAGGACAAGTAAACTACTTGTAGTAAAACCGCATGTCCTTTTTAATAAAATTACCATTTAGCCCTGATATGATACATTTGTATCTTCTTCATACACAATACCACTGACAATTTGATTAAAAATGTGGATAAAATTAAATACTTTGTTTAATTGGATGTACTGCATGCCGCATTAAAGTGGTCTAAATGTGGATTATATATAAACTTTGTGAATTTTGGCTTGGGTGGATAGCGATAGAACACAACAAACCAACAACTGTGCTGGAAATAAACTAAATGGATGGAGTGACTGAGGAGCTGAGAACATCCATCAATAAACTGCGCCATAGATCCACAGCGGCAAAATGAAAACCATTAGATCAGTGGAGCCACAATGACTCTTCTTCTTCCTCTAGAAGACTCTTCATCACATGATCAATAAGCTGAAAGGGGCGAAGCAATAATAACAAGGACAGATGATTGTGCAGAGGGAAAAAGATATGGGAGAGACACAGAGACGTTAAGAAAACATGTGATCAGAGCTGTGGTGTGATGAGAAACAGGCCTGGAGCGATGTTTATGACTGACTCCTCCCTCTCACCTCCACTCCTTAAGCATCCACGACCTCCGACCCCAGGGTCATCAGCCAACCCTGCCCCTCTCCCATGCCTCCCCCCAGGGAACAGAGAGGGAGGACAGGCTATTGATCAGACAGACTATTATCAGAGCCCAAGCTGTTTATCAGGCTGCCTGCTAGTGAGCCACGAGAGTCTCCAGTCTCTAATGGAGCATGGCATTAGAACAATCCCCCACACCTGTCCTTGCCATCCCAGCACTTCCTCCCAGCCCCTCCAGCTCTATTGATCCCTGCAACATCCGTCCTTGCCCCCGCTGTCACCCCTCCCTCCCCATGAGGCGTGATAGAGGGGGCAACATCTCTTGTCCCTGTAAGAATTGCTCCATGATGGCTAGTCTCTCCTTGAGAGAGAGAAAAGGGGGGGATTCTTGCTCATCAGGTGCTAAACTCTCCCCCTCCCCCCCAGGTATACAGTCAGGGGAGTGCAGGAGAGCAAAACCTCCATTAACAGCCAGAGAAACCATTACACGGGGGCTGTTAGCAACAGGAGACAATCTCACCATGTCTCACACATGACTTACCTTTGATCTTTCCCGGCATGCATTATGCAATAGGAATGTGCCTATCTACTTCAAATTATGGAATATTCTGCATTTTAATAACTCGTTATTAGTTACTCATGCAGTCTAGACTTATAAATTGCAGTAAAAATTGTAACAATTATGCTGCAAGCAAGAGCAAAAGATTTCCATTTGTCATATTCGCTATTGTAAAGAAAGGCTAGATTTATTTATTTATCCACTTGTTTTTAAGAAAATTGGTGCTTGTCCTAAAAACTTTTAAAATATTTTTAATAACTATTTAAAAGTATATTTTATAATGCTTTCATATAAAATGTAAAAAAAAAAAAAAATCATGATGTTATTGCATAAATATATTATTGTTCATAGTAAGCTCATATTATTTAAAATTAGTGATCGACCGATATTGATTTTTTAGAACCGATACCGATATCAATTATTTGCATGTTTATGTGGCCGATAACCGATATGCAGAACCGATATTTATTTACTGTTATAAAATACTTCACTTTGGTTTTTCCTCTTTTCAGTCATCTTTTTTTGTCGTAAAATTTGCAGCTCATGTTAAATTTAATCTTCATATTACAACAATAAACAAATACATTTTATTTATAAAAAGCATCAGCAGCAATAACACTAATATTATCAATAACCAAAATAAATGTAGAATGTCTAATGTTTTCAAATGGAGAAAATAAATAAGACAGGAGTCATATCACCTTCATTTTAAACTACAGTTTTAGTAGGTTTATAAGCTGTTTAATGGAGTCAGGAATAATTCACTGGATAATGTTAATTCACTGAATAATATTCATAGAATAATATTCTCTGAATAAATATACAATAAACTTAACTTTTTTTAAAAATAAATAAGCAAAGTATTTTATTGCATTTTTAACTGGAATGTTATCAGAATTATTAATGCTTTTGTCCTCTAGATTATGAAATGCCTGCTGACAGCGCAGTTTATGCATTTACAAGAACTCAAACTTAATGCCTCGTGAGATAATAAATAATTCATTTTACAAGTTGTATTTTTAGATGTTTATTGGCGAAATAATGGTTATATAGTAAATGTTGCTACAATTTAAAGCTGTTTTAAACAAGTGAATCTTGTTAAAAGTTAGATGCGGTGGCCGTGCTGGAGCATTTCCTGAGCATCAACCGCTGAGTGAACAGCAATGTGAAGCGGCTTCACAAGTATGAGCAAACAGAGAGAGAATTTAATTCAGCGCTTTTATTTCCAACATGCGCTCATTCATGGCTGTATTGTTTAACTCATGCAAAGTTACGTCCTTATTGGGAGAGGACTTGACGGATTTAAGTGTGTCGAGCTCGTCCGTCCGCACTCATCCGCGGCGAGTATACTTTGAAAGCTGCGCGGACGCGGCTGTGCGCGAGACGGGACAGAACGCGGAAAGTGAAACTTACCCGGGCCTTTAGCCTACGTGACTCCGACTTCACGAGACTAACGATGAGCATAGACAACAGAGAGAGAATTCAATTCAGCGCTTTTATTTACAACATGTGCTCATTCATGGCTGCGTATTATTTAATTCAGGCAAAGTTACGTCTTTATTGGGACAGGACTTGACGGATTATTTATATGACTCCGTGAGTTGCTCTCTATTAGAGCCAAGCTGCATAAACTACATAACAGGCATTTATGTAATGCATCTAATTTGTGCATTAATGGCTGTTATGTTAAATAAAGTTTACTAACTACAGCAAATCAAGACTTGTGTACAGCCGTTGTTGTTGTCTCGCCTCCTCAGACGCGCGCTGCAATGGCGATCCTGCGCGCACTCTCATAACACCCACAAGATGGCGGTATTTATCGGTGAACTGGAGCACATAAAAACCGATATCCGATTATGGTAAAATGCTTAAATATCGGGAAAAATATCGGTAAATCGATATATCGGTCGATCTCTATTTAAAATGCATCAACTAATGTTAACATTCAAATTTAAATAAAATAAATAAATAATAAACAACAATAAATAATAACATTAAGTATGATTAATCAATCCTTTAAAAATCAGTTAAACAATAAAGACAGTCTCTTGGCCCAGGGCCAGGTTTTTTTTTTTCTAAGTGTTTTTTTTTTATATTTGTTTGTTTATTATTATTGGTTTGTTGCAAATTTTTATACGATAAAGATAAAGAAATAATGTGAAAAAATGGAAAACCTAACATTTAATGAAAAAAATACACAAAAATATATACTATTATAATAAATATGTATAGTATCAAAATAAATATTAAATAAATATTAAACATATGAATATGAAATAAATTTACAAATCTAGAAAATACACACACATATATATATATATATATATATATATATATATATACATACATACATAATCCTTTTCTAGAGTAACCAATAACATGTTTTTAAAGAAAATCCAAAATTTTCCTGCCCTGATTGTTGATTGTTAGTTCTTGTTAACTACTACATTAACTAATGTTCATATAAACAATCTTATTGCAAAATGTTACCAGTTCAATTTTGGTGAATACAATTCTAATTTATGTGCGAAGTCTTGAAACCTTATCGCTTAAACATACTGCCACGATTACCATGTCAGAAGAGACTGCTTTAATAGAGGTGCCACCGGCTTGCCCTCTGTGCCAGGCGGTGTCGACCTGTGCAACGTGCAGCTTCATTTGGAGGTCACCAGAGGCAGTCAGTGGTGTGTGGAGGATAAAAACACAATGATGAGGATTTAATGATATCCAGCTCTGCGGCTATTGATAGCCAGAGTCAATGGGCTGCGCTGTCAGTGTGTCTCTCAGATACACGGCAGCTTAGCAGGGCCTTTGTGAGATGAAAACATCAGAGATCAATAGGACACAGGGGAGAATCAATAACCCGCCCAGCGCCCTGTGGCTTTCCTGGGGAAGCGTGTCTCTCTCACACACACACTTTCTCTTAGTTTTTATTGCGCTGTCAATGTACCATTAACCGTGCTCATAAAACATGCATCAGGCTTCGTCACAGGCATCGTATGCTAATGACTGACTGCTAATGAATATGAATGTTCGTCTCATAAACAGAGGCTCTGTTTCATTACATCTCTTCACACCTCACTGGGCTCACAAAGGCTGCTTAGGATGCAATGTAAATCAGGGCTTTAGATGGGTAAAGTACACCGCCGTTAACATTCAAATGTTCTATAGTTTGCACATAAAGTGCCCTCCCTGCAGTGCTCGACAGCCAGTAATGCATAATCTTGAATTTGATGCAATTTTCAAACAAATAGCCCTTGATTTAAATTCCTTAAAGTGGTAGTTCCCCCAAAAATGAAAATTTTGTCATCATGTCATTCCAAATGGGCATGGTTTTCTTTTTTATAAAAGAACACAAAAAAAAGATATTTTGAAAAATGTTTGCCCCTACAATGAAAGTCAATGGGGTCCAAAACAACACTGAAAGTCAATTGGGTCCAAAACAGCATTGGATACTAATGGCTTTCATCGTATGAACTAATAAAATGAAACCTTTTATATCTTCTTTTGCGTTCCACAGAAGAAAATAATAAATGTGACCCTGGACCACAAAACCAGTCATAAGTAGCATGGGTATATTTGTAGCAAAAGCCAAAAATACACTGTATGGGTCAAATTTATCGATGTTTCTTTTATGTCAAAAATCATTAGGATATTCAGTAAAGATCATTTTCCATGAAGATATTTTGAAAATTTCCTACCATAAATATAGCAAAACTTAATTTTCGATTAGTAATATGCATTTCTAAGAATTTCATTTGGACAAATTTAAAGGCGATTTTCTCAATATTTCGATTATTTTTATTGAAAACCCTTATGACTGGTTTTGTGGTCCTGGGTCACAAATAATGACAGAATTTTCATTTTTGGATGAACTATCCTTTTAAAACTACAGCGCAAAAAATATCTTAAACGGCAACACTCGATACAGCAAGACGCTGAGTGAAGGCAACCTGAAAAAGCAAAGTAGTTCAGCATTCTTACACACCACTTTGGCAATTCAGTCTGAAGATGTGCAAGATTAATTACTACCATTGTAAAATGTGAAAGAGAGAATTGGACTTTAATTATCTTCACCTCTAGACCAGCACCTTGCCTTTTAAAAGCTTAGCTCGACAGTAAAAAAAAAGATTGCTATTAAGATGCTTTCTCAGTATCCTTGACAGTCTCTGCCAGGCACACTGATCCAATTATCCATTTATAATTAATTATAATAAAGTAAATGCCTCTGTACAAACACTATTTTTGATCATAGTGAGCACAGATCTTCTTGGCCATGACAGAAATTATTCTACACATCCATTGAAGTGGATATTCACCTGGAACACTCAGCCTTGAGTTGTCTATTCGATTATGACAGAATACAAGTACAAGGTTGAGGTCAAAGGTCACAGTGGGCCTGTTCTGTCTGCCCTCACCTGACCTGCAACGAAGAGGTATATAGAAAATCATCCTGAGAATAGAACACATGCATTTATGTGATAAATAAAAAGGCTTGATGCCTTTGATGGATGCATTTAGTTCAGCCTGTCTTCGATCCCACTGCTGCTGCCAGAGGAGCTGTTAGCCTAGAGAAACATTAATGATTCAACAGAAATGAAATGCACAAATACCAAAGTGCACCAGCCATTTTGCAGACAGGCCCGAGGCCACTCTGCAGTTATTAAAAAACCTAACATTATACATTCACATCACAGATAAGTCGGATCGCTTGTTCGCTCATATTAAGCCTGTTTGGTCCGGTGGGGATTGATCAGAGGACAGAGCCATCGAACAAACTTCTCTTTTGTCACGCCGTTGAAATATTCATAACATTTTTCATTATCTCCGCATTTGAATGCAACGGCGCAATCGCCTTGTTAGGGAGGAATCAGATGCAAAATGAGAAATGTTACTCTTCAGTGGGAACGGCTTATGAATCGGCTGTCCGTCAGCGAGGGAAGGCACAAGAGCCGGAGAATGAGAAGAGAGCAATTCTATGGCTCAGTGGCAGAGGCGGGCTGACAGAGAGACAATCAGTATTCAACAGAGTCAGAGTGCAAGAGAGGCCCCTGACTCCCTCTTTCTCTCCGTTGATTGGTACCTTAACCTGTGCTGAAATCACTCTTAATGTAACGGTGATTGTGATCACACCAGAGCTCAATCTAGGTGTTTAAGCTGACCCATAACGCATTATCACTATCGTCCAATTATAAACTTTTACATTGTATCTGGCTATTTTGTTTCATCCCAAATGACATGGATACAATCACCTCAAAAATTAAAATTCTGTCATCACTGACACCCTCATGTGGTTTCAGACCAACATGCATTTGGATAAAAATAACACTGAAACATTTCTCAAAATATATTCAAAATATTTTATCTACATTTACATTAACATCACATTTACTTTAATCTAAAGTGAAATTATGATATCTCTGGATCTCCACAGAATAAATTAATCACGGCTGACTGCATATAGCTCATTTTTATATTGTCACCTGTAGCCTAATTTGTTTGTTTTCATTTATTTAAAGATGTGAAGATATTGTGAGTGCATTTTTCACACATTTGTTTCTGTGTCATTAGGCCAAGTGTTTGTTCCATACATAATCAGCTTTATTTTTAACTGAATTAAAAAAATTATAATTTCCTATTTACTCTTGACTGGGTTCACCCATACTGTGACAAAATAATCTTAATTATCATAATTTAATACTAAAATATATTAGATTTTCACCACACAGAGTAATGGAGCTGATCATCAAATATGTTTTGAAATCAAAATACACATTTCATAGAACATTTAATGAAGAGAAGTGGTATAAATGTATTTACATAGGAATTACAATCTCAAACTGTTTTTTTTTTTTAATGTAGCATGAACTGTAAAAAAAAAATAAAAAAAAAAAAAAAAAAAACAGTTTGAGATTGTAATACCTTACCCAATTCATCATCCAGTTTCATTCAAAGAGAAAGAAGAAATATCATCCGGGTCTCTCAGCCCAGACACAGCAGCCATTTGTCAACATACAGTAACAGGAGTCTTTTGTCTGGCATTGCTGGTTTTTCTCCTGATTATTGCATTTCAACAAGCCTCCCATCTTTCGCAAGGCCGCTGTGGTCCACAAGGTTAGGCCCGCTTTATCCAGCAGCACTCACTCCCTCACAGCAGATATAATGACATCACCATCAGTTTGACTGACAGCGCAGGGATGTTTCCTTCCAGTACTGTAAACAAGTTGGGAAGAACCAGCTGCGTTTGAGTGCTAACTGAAAGACACTGTTATGATTGGGGCAGAATTTTGCTAGCCACATCTGTACAGCCAATACTTCATTCTTGTCATTCAAATTTATTAAATTATAAATTTTAAGAATTCTGAGATAGGTGAAGGATAGGAGTAAAGTGAAAAGGGAATTCATAACTTTGCAATTTCCTTTCATTGTATCAGTTGCCAATTTTTTTTTGTTTATGCTGCATCACTTTAAAAAAAAGTACTTTATACTCACATTCCACAATGCTCGATACAATGTACTTGTGAAAACCACATGGTGAGCAAAGTACTTATTGATTTATACTAATGACAACATCACAAACACTCATGAACCAATAAACACATTATACACCTTTGACTTGCTACACACAGACCTGAAAACTTGGTAAATTTATGACAACTCGAGTAATAATCAGCAAACTGATAATTTTGAGTAATAGAAACATACTCATCCTGACATCACAAGACAACAAGTTACTAAATGTGACCGCAAAATCAACAAAAACGGTGTAAATAAAACTAGCCAACAGTCAAACAATCCAAAACACTTATTCATGCTGAGAAGAGGATGAATGGGACAAAACAATGGGCTGTACAGAACTACGTCATTCTGATTTGAGAAAGGGGATTTAAAAAAAAAAACACTGGGTGGATTTTTATCATTATAGAATGGATGTGTACACACACTTCCAACACACATTTATGTTCAAACAACTTGAAAAGTGAATTTTGCATCCGATGACCCCTTTAAGAATAAAACTCATTACTAGCATTATTTATTAAATCAAAATATCATTAATCAGAAGGGCAAGTTCTGACCTACTATTTCAGAGTCATATGGCTCAAAGACAGACTTGCTCCCACAAGCCCTTTAAAAGAGAATGGGGGAAAACTGTGTTTCCTCAAACACAACAGTGCATAATCAATGTTGACAAGCTGGGAAATCAGATCTTACAAAGCTGGACCATCCCCAAAGGCAGAACATGCTCAAGCACTAACGAAAGCGGCGCTTTAATTCTCGGGCACTTTCAGCGTGGCTTAAAACCCAAGCAAGCGTTAAACGTGCACTGATCGTATAGCCACAAAGTGAAGGTTAGAAGGACAGTGTGTGAGCGGGCAACTCAAGTGTACACAAATCTCCACAGAGCTGCCTCAGACACGCATCCTGAGCTATGCTAATTCACTTGTCCCAAAGCCTCTCATCAACTTGCCCTTATTTTGAGGTCACTATCGCATGCGTCACCACAAGAGCTCATCCTGAAAGGCAGAGAGTTTATAATGTGCGATTCTGGATGCACCCTGTGACAGCTGTCACTCAAGTACTCTCCACAACCCAACACTACACTGATTTGATTGCTGATCTTTTGACCCGCAGCCCCATTCTGTCTCGGCTCTAGACATGAAGCAGCTCTGCTGAACAAGAGCTCGGCTGCACTACGCTATGCTTAAGGGAAACTCACAAATACACTTGGGGAGATGCAAATAGCTTATTATGTAATCTTTTATATTATAGCAATTTTTCATTGCCACTTGAGACGAGAGGCTGTGCAAATGAGACGCGGTCAGGATGACAAGTGAAGGTAAGAGTCGCACCATACGTTATGTGATTTCTCCATAATTGCTATGCTTCAAGCCCCTTCTTGACGTGAACACGGGGAGCACTGGGCTCCCAGAAGCCTGTAATCTGATGGCAGACACACCGAACACTGCTAAGGGCTCCTCAACCTGCTGCCATCCATCTTTCTGGAGACAGCAACACTGTGAAACGGGAAGCCAGATAAATCTACATCACTCTCTTTTTAGCTTCTATATCAAATGGCTGAATTACATCTACACTGATGAAAAATATGCATAGACAACTTTAATATTTCATGTGACTCATTAGGCCTTTTCACACTTATTCTAAACCCCAGGTAAACAAAATCCTCAGTTATCTTGTTTCTTGTTTCACACTGCTCATAATTTACCCTAGCTTAACAGTTAATCCTGGGTATTCGTATGCTAACATTTCACACTGTACATTCCTAAACCCTGGGTTAATGTTCTTATTTGCATATTTGCGGTGTCAGTGCCATTGATTGGACGAATCCAGTTTACATACTGGCTCTAGCATTGCGCATCGTTATATTATATATTGCCTGCTATGCTATCACGTTTTTACTGAATGGACTTTTCGGACTATAAAGGTAGGAATGAAACTTCTGTCACCATTTGACATTTTTCTGACTCAAATGCTATACTGTTTATAGGCTACAATGTGGTGTTTGCATGATTGTGTGTTCCATTAGGCACATGACTCTCCAAAGCATGTGATTTGGTGTCTGTTGATACGCATCTAGCCGTAACATTTTATCACCACATCATTTCACATTGTACACATTTCGCAATGCAGTGTTAATACCACAAAAAATTCTCCACAGATGATAATTACCCCATGATTTACTCACTGTCAAGCCATCCTAGGTGTATGTGACTTTCTTCTATCAGAAAAATACAATCAGAGTTATATTACCGGTAATAAATGTCCTGGCTCTTTCAAGCTTTATAAAGGCAGTGAATAGTGATCGAGATTTTGAAGCCCAAAAAAGTGCATCCATCCATCATTAAAAGTGCTCCACACTTTATACACAGTAATCTCTAGCTTCCGCTAACTGTCGTGTACATGTTCATGAGAGAGTGACGTTCCAGTGGATGACGTGGGATGTAGGCACAGCGTAAGCTCCGGTGCGAATATGGTAATCTTGCAAGAACCAAGTTTTTTTTTCAGCAAAGGAAAACCAGTGTCCTCTTGGCTTATATCGAAATCTTCCAACATTTTTCTTTACGAATCCTCATTTTGTACTTATGCTACGCCTACAACCTACGTCATCCACTGGAACACCACTCTCTAGTGAACGTGCATAGAGCTAGAGATTTTGATTTATACAGTTTTAAATATGGATATTTTTCTTACACAAACCCATCACTTCACTTCAGAAGGCCTTTATCAACCCCCCAGAGCCATGTGGAGTACTTTTTATGATGGATGGATGCACATTTTTGGGCTTCAAAATCTCGACCCCCATTCACTGTCATTATAAAGCTTGGAAGAGCCAGGATGAATGCAACTCCAATTGTATTTGTCTGAAAGAAGAAAGTCACATTCACCTAGGATGGCTTGAGGGTGAGTAAATCATGGGCTAATTTTCATTTTTGGGTGAACTATCCATTTAACCCTACTCTGGATCTGGGTTTCATAACCCTGGTAAAAAGTCCTGCTAACCATGCTTCTATATTACAAGTGTGAAACGTTTCTCTCCCCCGGGGTTAAAAGTTGGGTTTAGAACGACAATAACCTGGGTTAAGCACAGTGTAAAAAGCCCTATTTTGGAAACAGAAAGTACCAATCCTCATTCATTCTCAATATAATGAAATCAGCAACAAGGACATTCTTTAAAAATTCACCTTTTGTTTGCCAAAGAACAAAAAACAACATGAGGGTGCATTAACTATTCATTTGAGGTATAATTCATCTATTTATAACAGCACAAAAACTAATATTTAGAAATGACCCAAGAGTCAATCCTGAATGTAACTGCTTCTGGCAGAAAGAATCGGTCAATGCTTAATCCAGGCTTACCAACAGAAAGGTTAAGTATGAGTTTAGCTGCGTGTCATTATGTGATGTTATTTGATAACTTCAAATTTTCATGTTTGGCAAAAATGTATCTGTAATACAAAGTGGAGGTAATAAATGAGAATTGTGAATTGTTTAAACAGTCTAATGAAGCCAGGGAAAGAGAGAACAGAGACTAAAGAAGTTCCCCAGTTTGTCTCTGTGGTAGAACTATCTAATGCAGTCAAAAACACATCATGAATTCAAGTAGATTTCAGTGGAAATACTTAATGATTGTTGAAAAGTAGGTTAAGAAACTCTTGTGTCTGAGCCCAGTTTCTCTTGCTCCTTTAGAGACACACAAAACCACACATAGCTGCGGCTTGTTTCTTATTTTCCATAAAGGCTTTAAGGTTCGAACGACCATTTTCTGGTGATGATGCGGTCAGAGCACACAAGTCACTGTGGCGAAATGATCCGCAGAGACAAAGTGATATAACTCCCTTTTTAGCTGAGTTCCTAGAGGATTTGCTGAATTTAATATTTCATAAGGGACATTTTGTAGAGACTCCGGCCAAATCTAGAAACTAACGAGTTGAAACACAAATCTAAAAGACACCCTGCTCTCAGCAGCCAGTGAGGGGCCCATTAGTTTCAGTCGGTTTTAGCTGCACAGTTCAGCCTATGGGGGCCTGTTCAAGGCCTATGAAAAGGCAGCAGTGGTGTGCGAGCATGGGATGTAAACAGGCCTTTAATCAGCGAATGGTTTGGGGAGAGCTCTTTTTAATCTGTGATTATAACAGCAGATCAATGCGATTCCTGCTTCAAGCTGTGTCCAAGACAAAAAGGAGGATTTGCATCAAATATTCATAAGCAATGCTTTCTAATGGTTCTCCAGCTAGAGCCGATTTGGGGGTTTTATTATAGGATATTGTGCAGAGGCAATGGACTTACTGGACTCGTTTAATTACAGGGCAGTGCACCTCTGCAATCCTAGATGATTTCACCAGGGTTTTCTCTTGATCTGCTTATATCTAAGGCCCGTTAATATGCAGAATGCAGTTGGGTACTGTCACAGGGACATAATTGAAGAGTTCATCCAAACATTAACAGTATAATCACACTGATATAATGTCTGAATCAGGAGTGTAACTGTATCATTTTGGGTTACAATATCGAAAAACAAAATATTTATTAATTTATCCAAAATAACACATAGAGAATGTATTTATACTAGTGTTTCAGTGCCACTGCAAAAGAAATCATATATTATCTCAGTTGTGAAAGTGAATCAGAAGTCTGTAAAAACAAAACAAAACAAAAAACACAGTCACAGCAAAAATGGTAAGAAACACCTTTCTATTGAGTCAGCGTAGTTCAATTCTCAAACAAATGAGTGAATCAAAAACATACAGCACAACCAGTGCAGGCCGGTTCATGAACAAATGACTCTTATGAGCCGGTTCTTTTAAATGATTGAACAAAAAACATATAGGCGACAGTCAGGTGTCACCCTTATGAGATGATTCCAGGTTTATGATTGTTAGAACCACAAAGAAAAATTTTCATTACTTTAAAAACTTCAACATTTAAAACATATTTTAATGTATTTTTTTCAAAGTTGATAAATATCAAGCCATACACGTCTTCATAGTCAAGGTTCAATTTAAAATGAAAATGGAATCTATAAAAACAAAAAACTACCTTAAAATATTAATAAAAACTATATTAGTATCTCAATGATACTATGATAACACTGTATCTGACTCACTCACTGAACTGGATTTTATCATTATTTTCAGTGACGTCCATATCAAATTAAGCCAATTTTGGGTCAGTATCATTACTGATTATTACAACATATTGTTAAAGATACACATGCATTATTACTACTTTGTTTTTGATAAATGAAAGAGTTTATTTATGTGAGTGTGTGTGTGTGTGTGTGTGTCTATGTTTATACATACACACTGTACACACACTAGCATATAAAGTAAACATTCAGAGTTCACTTAAAGGTGCCGTTGGAGATCTCGGAAAATGCTAACTTTAGCCTGATAGCACTGAAAGCGAATGTCCCACCCTCCCTGCAATCGCCGTCCAAAGCCACGCCCCCTGAACACACATACGCTCAAAGAGCAGAATACCAGAGACAACATTAGCACTTATTACACAGGCTACATCAATGTCCAGTTCTAAAGGGCATATATGTTCCATACAAAGGGCACTAAAGTGTGCTAGGCGTGAATTTAAATGGTATTTATTTACAGAGGCAGTATATTATGTCACACTTTCTAGTAAGTTTCGTCTGTGTGTGAAGATGCGCAGATGCTGAAGATGTTAACCGTGAATGAATGTTCCAAGTAGAACAAATTTCCGACGGATTTCCTGCCTGTGGGAGTGAAGGAGTACAACACTGTGTAGGGTTAATGTCAATCGAACACAGTTCATGCACGTAGCTCTCTTCTAACGAGCTGGTTATCTGAATCATGTGTGTTAACTAAGCGAGACATGCAAAATATGCAGAGCGGGGGGCGCGAGGACTGGAATTGGGAACCGCTGGGCTACATCATGTGTCATTCAGCGGAGAGAAAACTTTATAGCACAGTTAGTAAAAGTACTACAATACCAGGAAGGAAGATTGGGTTGTTGATGTTTGCCTGCCATTCTTGCTCTCTCTGCACAGCGTGCGTGAACGCGCCGATGACGTATCGTGTCTGCGCGAACAGGGTGTGCAGAGGTATGCAAATACATGCGTTGACAGGCAGGTAGGAAAGCCAATTAAAACGCTCGGACCGAGCGTTTTGATTGGACGGACATTTCTTGGTCCTACACCTTCCACAGAATATATAAATACAGATAAATACATTTAGACCACTTAACTTAATGATTGCTATCAGGATGTGAAGAGACTTTCAACCAGAATAACAAAAAATGTTTCTGAAGACAATCACCTATGATACCTTTAAAGTATAGAGCAACATTCCTTAAAATTCTGACAAGACATTGGGAAAAAAAAACATCTTCTTAAAATCCTTTCTGCGCAAATAAATTCCCTGAAATTGAATTAGAAATGGAAACAGATGTTTTCATTGAATTATATGCCAGACGGTCTCATTTGGCTAATTAAGTCTCAAACTGTCAGTCAAACTGAGTTGCGTGCTACAATTTGTCAATATTCCCTCAGATTCAAGCGTTGAAAACTTGTGCGTGTCTATTTTTGGTTCACAAATCTACCTTGCCCAGAAATCATCACTCGTTTTTCAAGTAGTAACTTAAAGCAGCAACAAAAATCTATGATTGTCTAGCCGGGGTCATTAAGTGCTAGAGCTAACACTTGCTCTCACTAATACAATCCACTTTAATCTTTTCAATGTTTGATTGTATTTGCTTGAAAGCAAGCGCAACAAGTACATAATTATCAGACTAATTAAGCTGCCAAAACACAAACACACTGCAAGAGCACCTTCAGAACAGTGAGTGCATGATTCATTAGCATCTGCTGTAAGCCTATTAATCATCTAACAGCCAATTAGCGCACTGTTACC
The DNA here is from genome assembly GCA_021397915.2 of Tor tambroides. Taxonomy (NCBI): domain Eukaryota; kingdom Metazoa; phylum Chordata; class Actinopteri; order Cypriniformes; family Cyprinidae; genus Tor; species Tor tambroides. The sequence goes on along the minus strand of JAFVLL020033404.1, from coordinate 9,333 downwards.
GTTTGCAGTGGATATGTAAATAAATTCCTGGGTTAATTTCTTCCTCTGATAATAAAGGGAACATTATGAAAATTAGCTGTGTGACTATGTAAATGATCTATGTCGTTAATTGCGTGGTGGCTGATAGATGTTTTTTTTTGTTTTTTTTGCCACGGACCAGAGTACTGATGCAAAGAAACATTTTCTCAGGCTGTTAGAGAAATTAAACGGGCAGCCTCAGATTCCCGAGAGGCACTTGCAGCATGCAATAATGACATTTAGCCGCCCCTCTCTCTGACTGATGATCATAATAATGCTTCTGCCTGGCAGCGAGCCAGTGGTGGTGGGGGGGGGGTCTGTGGAGGTTGGTGAATAGCAGGTTGGACACACACATAAAGACACATAAATGGTGCCCTTGCACAGCTAGCCAAATTAACCGTGCCTTGTGTAACTAGCAGTGATTAATATTCATTAGCGACTAGTAAAAAGAGGCCCTTCCATTAGCAAATTAGCTCAATGTACAAAATACCATCACAGTATCACACTGTCACCTCTGGCTGAAAGAGAATACAGCATTAGCAACAGTAAGGTAATAGACTTTGGTCAGACTATATGCCATATTTAATTTGACAGAACCAAAAATTTTGCATCTAACATCTAAATGACACACTTAAAATTGATATCAGCTTCATAATTCATAAGTTCCCCGAATCCTATGAGATTATAAACTCTCAATAATGAAGAAATAGCAAAACATTGCTAATGTTTAGGGTCTTTTAGAGAGAGGACATGAATTAAAAAACAAACTAATAATTCTCACAAGCAAACTGTAGAGATAGCTACAGGTCGATTGACCCCAGAAGCAAACAATGTCGCTAAAATGGAAACCAGTCACATTTCTGAGAAAAGTTGATCATTTGTGGAGAGATAAAAACAGAAAACAGAGAGATATTTGCATATATAGTCCATTATGACATATCTGCTTGCTTGGCTTTGATTTACTTCAGGGGAACTATTAAAATTATTTTTTAGACTTATTATTTTGCACATATCAACTAGGTCTCAGGGACATCAAACAGCAAAACATTAAAGTCAATGTCAACAGAATATGAGGAAAAACTTTTGGATTAAATAGGATGAGAAAATTTGAATGTGCTATATTTCTGTCCCTCACAGCCTCATTTTCTTTTATGTCATATTAAATAAGCCGTCTATTCTATTCTACTCTAAATAAGTCTATAAAAGAGTCATTTCTGTTATACAAAGTACAGGTTCATACTCATTTTACATTCTCTATATTCCTTAAAATCCATCACGGCTCTGTAGATGTGGAGATCAAATGGGTTAAGATGATATTCTCTTATTTCACCATAGATTTGGTGGCTTTTCAACCTCAAACTGTCCTATTCTCCTCCTCTCAGCCCATGATAAATGCTGCAGGCTGCTCCTAATCATCCATGGGACAAGAAAGGAAATGAGGCCTAAGACAGAGCAGGAAAGAGAGGAGGAGGGATGAAGAAAAAGAGAAAGACAAGGAGAACGACGGAGGATGAATGGGGCGTTTACTGCGGGTGACTTGGGTTATATTTTTTTAGCACGGCTTCCAGCGTATATGGCCGCAAAAACATTACTAACAAGGAGTAGCACTGGCAAGCCTCTCAGATATGCAGAAGAGTAATATCTGACTTTAGCAGTTCCCTACGCACACCCTGAAAACACCCTCAGCTGAGTGCAGCCAATTGGATTATGTCTGGGATTATGCAGTGACAGGCCAGATGTTTTTTCGGCTTTTAACCGCCTAAACTGCAAACATTTCCTCTGGCTGTTTTGGCTCATTGAGCTGTGATCTGAAGCCTGTCGATTGCCCCCTTGTGTCATTTCTCCCATCTGCAGGGTGATGACAAATAAGACATGATGGGAAGGAGGTGTTCAGGAAAATGAAGGCTACCATTTGTATGGCTTTTCAGTTGACATATTTGACCCTAAATTTACTCGAGACCTTTAACTTGAAATAATTATACTGCCAAGACTTAAAATATGCCATCATTGTAATAATTAACATTAGGTCTATGTAGGTCTGGATTAAGTTGCATCAGCATAAAAAAGTTGTGTGTAAATATTACCGTTATTTACATGATTTTAAATTGTTCAAAATCATAAATCATTGTTTTAAAGGGTTTTCTATGAGAAAAGCACACATCATGGTGAGCAAAGCGCTGACAGACCTTAATTAGGTGTAATTAGATCTTAATTAGATGCCATATTGAATTTAACGTCGATGAAAACAAGACTGAGGGAGTGACTTATAGTCTTTACAATGGCATGCACTGTATAAAGGTCCAAGATCACGTAATTATTACAACTCACAACTTTCAGAAGTGTTTTATGGAGTTTCGTCAACTGAACAATCATTATGTTGTTAAATGACTGTACAGTCTATTGAACGCATGTACTTCAATCTCTCACAGCCTCATTTTCATTCCTATCAGAAATTAAATATGGCGATACTAAAGGTCTGTTGTCTTGTTCTGTAGACAACATCACATGAACACTCATGAGACAATAATTACTACTTAAAAAATACAATTAAAAAACCTCAACATTTAAAAAAAAAAACTGATTTTAAGTAGAGGAACAAACTGATGTTACAAAATATAAATTACTACATGTATAACCACAATTAGTTGGCATAATACAATATATAATATATAATACATAATTAGTTGTTCATAATACAACTATATCATAATAGTAAAGCTACAATGAATGTCTTCTGTTCCTGCAAGTAGTAAAAGCTTCGTAATAGTAAACTAGAAAGCAACAACAATCAAGTAAATCTTGAGTAATTTTTCAATCTTACTTGATCTAAGAATCATTTTCTAGAGTGCTCTGAGATGTAAATGTTACAGAGGGGCCAGTCTTGAAATAGTAGCGGGAGGCAGGTAGTCCATTATGATGCTTCAGTAATTCCGATCAATTTAATCATCAAAGTAATTTTCCCTCTCTCTGTGCAGTTGATTGACCTCATTGTCACTTGGCTTGGTAACTTATTTCTCTGAAAGGTCTGCATCAGACTTCTGTGCTGAGCAGAGTCATTTCCACCTTGCTGCCGGCTTCCTCCTCCGCCGCCCAATCAATTAACATATGAGTAATACCAGAGCCATTAGAAGGCAGCCAGGATCTAAGGAGTGCTGTCATCCGCTGTTGGAACGATGGCTTAATTTAGCAGCAAGGCTCAAAGGAGCACTTACCCAGGGCACAATCCGGTAGAATCAATAACAACAGTCCCGGCTATATTGTTTCAAACAAGGAAACGGTGGGGAGACTATAAAAGCGTTCAATAGGAATGGCGAGGCCTCGGAGAGACAGTGAGAGAGCGACATGCTGGCTCAGCCGTAAATAACGGAGGCTGTAAAAGCTAGCAGGCCACCTCTGATGGGGAGATAAGCGGTATGACCCACACAGAGGACCAGGTGAGGGGCATTACACACTATGGCAAAGGACACATCATATCACTAATATCACCTCTGCAGTATCAGCCAAAATAACTTCAGAGTGGGCCGACACTCTATAGTGTCTGACTCTAGTGTAAACTATCAGAAATCAATGAAGTATGAGCAAGGAGGCAACCCAATATTCAAGACTGGTGGGAGGAAATGTAACTGATTCAGAATCTTTATTGAAAAAGTCACTGTAAGTGTGTTTACAACAAAACGCAAAAAATTCTGGCCAGTAGGATAGGCGGATAATTATTTTCATGTTACAGAAGGCCAATAAATCAAGCAACCTTACTGATAACTCTCAATAACTACACTACTGGTCAAAACATTGGAATAATTTAGATAATTAAGTTTTTAAGCATTCATTTGATGGAAAAATACAGTAAAAAATTTATATTTTCACATATTGCTATTTAAAAGATCTGTTTTAATATTTTAATATATTTCAAAATGTAATTTATTTCTGTGATTGGAAAGCTGAATTTTCAGCAGCCGTAACATCAGTCTTCAGTGTCACATGATCCTTTATAAAACAGTTTTTGCTGCTTAATATTTTTGTAGAAACCATTATATTTTTTTAGGATTCTTTGATGGATAGGAAGTTCAAAAGTACAGCATTTATATGAAATAGAATTATTTTGTAACATTATAAATGTCTTTACTGTCACTTTTGATCAATTTAAGCTTAATTTAAGCTTGATTCATTAAAGCATTCATTTCCAAACTTTTGCATGGTGATATAGCTTCCACAGAAAAATATTAAGCAGCAAAACCGTTTTCAACATTGATAATAATAAGGAATGTTTCTTGAGCATCAAATAAGCAAATTAGAATGATTTCTGAAGGATCATGTGACACTGCAGTAATGGCTGCTGAAAATTTAGCTTTGTAATTACAGAAATAAATTACATTTTAAAATATATTAAAACAGAAAACATTACTTTTAAACTGTAATATGTCACAATTTTATTATTTTTACTATATAAAGAGACTTATTTTAAAAATCATACTTATTAAAAAAAAATAAATTAAAAAAAACATAAAATCTTAATTATTCCAAACTTTTGGGTAGTGTAGTATAGGTCAGTGTAAAAGAATAGACAGTTTAAAACCAAACTGACATAAAAATTTTCAGTTTTGTAAACAGACATGTGCACACTAAATAAGCTGCTTGAAAAAAACTAAATATGTTTACAATGGTGTCTACTGGGTTTTGCAACAATTAATGACCTTTATCTGACAAATGAGCACAGTTCAGGGTGTTTACATGACCTTACACGTTGAGCGAAAGAGCGTGCATGTAAATGCACTCATTGATTGACCGCTAATCTGAATATTGGAGAGAAATGTGCCCCTTTCAACATCTTTAATGGTTATGTGTTCAAAGAGTTTTTTCAGAGAGACAGCACCCTAATGGAGACACAAGAAGGGGAACATAGACACTGACAAAGAACACTTTTAACGACAGACATAATAGCAGAAGAGCTATCAAAACATAGCTGGAGAAAACTGTATTGACAGAACCTTAGAGAGCATAACAAGAGGGCCGGGGTGAGCGGATGGATTTCATTTCCACAGCAATCATTCTGACAACGGCACGCCTTAAAAAAAAAAAAGACTAATTTCATCGATTAAAATCGAAGAGTGCAATTATGATGGCATTTGTCAGGCGTTTAATACGAGCCGCTCTTCCTTGCCAGCGTTTAACAATGACACAGCAGAGGAGGCCAGCTGAGTTAATAGCAGGACCATTTCTCTGAGACCAATACTCAGGCACCCCCTCCAGGGCCCAGTCAATGTCACAGCTTCTCGTGTCGCATCATTTCCCTTGCCAGGAGGGGGAGAGAGGCCAAGTATTGATCAGCCTGTAATCAGACAAGCTGTTTGGAGCAGCAGGAAAAACTCCTTGCAGAAGTGCCTCTTGGCTTCACCGGAGATGGAGTGCAGTTTTTGTAGGCTTGTTGGAGGGATGAGTGGGGAGGGAGATGGCAGTGATCCCCTCTGCTGACACCATCCATTAAGTCCGGCCTTGTCTGACAGCGCACATCTGATCCGCAGGCTTCCACGGCAACGGAGGGAGAGAGATGAATGTGGACTTCTCTAAGGTGCATCAATGACAGCATAAGTCAAATCTACATCGCTCATCAATCACGGCTATCCAGAAATAGCAAACTGAGGCCTTTGGAACAAGAAATCTGTCACTGCATGCAAGTATTCAGTATGGATTTGTTATTAAAATGCATGCCAAACATGCAGTAGAGCATGCGTTTGTCCTGTCATTATTTCATGCTTAGTCATTCAGTCGAGCTACATAATGTGAAAGGTCATGATCTTGACCTCGGGACAACAGAAAGGTTCAGGGGCCAACAAATGTTAATGTTGTCAAATACTGACAAAAATGTTTGTCAATTGGGTTTATTGATTAAGAAAAACTAGACAATACGAGAAAAAAATAATACATCAGAACTGTCATCAGCCAATTAATATATATGCACAGCTGGGTAGTAACTGATTACATGTACAATACTTGTAATTGGATTAAATTACATTTTGAAATACTTGTAATCAGACTACAGTTACTTTTTAATGGATTACATTATTACACATTATTTACACAATAGCAATAGCATTTTTTGTCATCTTGATCCTCTTTCACCTAATATATTTTTATTTGAAGTACCCCTGGGATTTTAAAATAAATATTTTAATAATGAAGTACCACATTTGCATGTTCATTGTTCTCTGAAAAGGTTATGGTCACATGACATCCGGGTAAACAAATAAAATATTTCATTTTTTTCAGTAATTGTTTTATTTTGATTCATTTTAAAAATTATTTGTTTAATTAATTATTTCCTTTTTATTTAAATCATAAACCCCCTGCAGTTCCTTCACAAACCTAGTCTGGGAAACCTTGACGTAATGTAATGTTTAATGCACTTCGTGTTGTTGATAACAAATGGAATATATTTTCTTACTCTGTATTTTTATATCAGTATGGTACAAGATTATCCTATTTAAATCAATGTGAAAAACGAGAACAGTAATCTAAAAGTAGTCTGATTAAATTACCTAAAATGTATAATGCAATGGATTATATTTACTAACAATATTAATCGTGTAATTTGTAATCAGTGACAGATTACAATTTGCAAGTAATCTACCCAGCTATGTATATATGTGTTATTAAAATAAATTATATTACAATAAAAATGGATGCTATAAAATGACAAAATAATACCGTAATATTTATATATGGAAAATTAATGACTGGAGTTGGAGGTTTTAACAACAAGAACGTGTTTTATTTATGTCGATATATTTCTGATGTTTCAGTAAATAAATGTTTACATTTTTACAAATATTTAAACCTCTGTTGACTTACACACACACACAGTTTAACATTTTGCATCATCATTAACTAAATAGTCAATTTGTGGTCTGTTTCAGTCAGAGTAAAATGGACTAAAGTGAATGAATATGGTGAAATATTGAGTGCATTTAAAGGACATTTTTGTCAACAGACAAACACTGTATAAAATTGAACATAAGGTGGTGGAGGGGCAAACACAAGCAATGTGGGACTTTCAAAACAGCAGCATCATCACAGGAAGGCATTAACTTCCGAGTTACTGAGCCAGATCAATAGACAGAGAGAAGGAGTGTGAATGCGTATTTTGCCACATGAATGCACCAGTATATGTGTTTTAGTGATATATGACAGCCTCCTATGCTCCATTTGAAGAAGCGGAACAGCGTGATGTGTGTGTGTGTGTGTGTGTGTTCCTATTTAAGCACATCTGCTTTCTCGACCAGCGCTCGGCCATCTGGAACTGCCTTTCTGCTAGAGTGCTTCAGTCAAGCCTCTCACGAGTTCCTTATTTTCAGCTAACGATCTGCTCAGAAACTATCAAAAACAAAGTGTTCTGCTGTCACGGGCCCAACCAACAAATTTCTGGGCTCTATGAAGGAGCAAATAAAGCAGTCTTTACCAAATTAAGTCAGAATAGCCTCAAATTTTCCATCTGAAAATGAGTTTCACAGCTGATTGACTTTGATAAGCTCGGTATTATTCAGAGCAAATGAATACTCAACTGGTGAGAAAATGGAGAGAGCATCTATAGGGATGGAAATTGACACTCAGCATGAATTGTGGTAACGGTTGTAATTAACATCACTCAGAGGCATCTACGAGGCAGCTTAAAGCTCAGGATAAACGTTCCTGACAAAACACGGAATGAGGGGGAAAGAAGGAGAGAGGGGATGAAAGAGAAAGGGACTGGATGGATGGAGACAAGAGACTAGGCACAAACTACCACATACAGCTCTGTCTCACTTTCCCAAGGTTGCAATTAATTCTTCCTCTCATCTTGTGGATCTTTGATGTGACTACACTTCCATTTAAAGTATTAACGCGCACACACACTGGAGCCTAGGAAAGCCGGCGCAAATCTTGCTAACTAATGACTCTTACTTATCCTAAAAACTAATGGGAGGAAATTCCCAAGGAGGTATTCATTTTTACCACAATAAAATGTTTTGTTCCAAATGTAAGCAATTACTACTTCTACAAAATCCTTCAGACTTACCAAAACAAAGGGGTGAGTTTGTGGCCTTGAGATTGAAAAATGTCATTTAACCACATAATGGCATTAACAAGTGGCTCTCAAACCTTACAGATAAAATCTGATCAAATCAGACCATGAGTTAAAAAAGAACCACCTCGACTATTTATATACCAAGGATTCATTTAATTAATCATTAGACACAAACAATAAGTACTGAAAATGTGATCAGAAATTAAAACTAAAACATGGAAAAATAAAAATTTCAAATATTTTTAGATTTTTCAACTTTGTAAAAATAAAAAATAAAACAAATATACTGTAACCAGACCAGACATTAAAAAATTATAAATATTTCAAAATTATATATATCAATAAAAAAAAAAATCCAATTTACATTTCTAAATGTTCATTAATAATCAAGTTCATAATCAAGCATGACATGTGAATGGTGGGGTCATAAAATCAGAGGAGAAATGACAGGAGCGTTAAGGCAAACAGTCGCCGAGTGTTTTCGCAGCGAGGAGGAGGAGTAGTAGTGCTGTGTGGGAATATGCAAATGAGACAGAGACAAAGAGACAGGGAGTTATAAGAGAACATAAACAAAGCTCTGTAAACAAACCTCCTCAGGTCACTCCACAGTAGGAGCGAAGGATGGAAAGAGATTAAAAAAGGAGAGTGCGAATGTGTTTGTGTGTGTCTGCCATGGAGAAAGTGAGGGAGGAGGAGGTCCGTCTGCATCACATAGCTCCTCATGACTCCCCGCTAAAGCACGGTACCTGCACGCGTGGTTGCTATGGAGATACAGCGTGTCGTAAGAACGGAGGGACCAACCGCTGAACCGGCTCTGGCTCTTAACCCGTAGAGGGAAAAAAGCGCACACCAACAAAGGGAATGATTTATTAAGTCCACTGTATTCTAAGCCCCATTATCCAACCCATATAAAACCTGCAAGCGTTTCAACTGATCTGATTTATGTTGAAGGCAATCTCAAAGGACACCTCCCTTTCCAAGATGCTCTCTTATTATCCTCACCTGGCTGGGCTGAGCAGAAAAATGACATGTCATAATAATCTCGAGAACGGCAATCGGATGGAGCGGAAACGCGCGCTCCCTACCTTATTTACAGGCAGGAATGTTTTTTGTCGGGGCGAAAAAGTTATAATTTCCTTATAAATAATTGACTTCTCCCATGTTAAAATCTCCTGAGAGGCTTTGGGCTTTATTCACAAGAGGCCACTGCAGCATGCGCTGCAAATTAGCCTTTCACCGACGCCTCGTCTGCTCGC
>JAFVLL020033401.1:20458-36303 GCA_021397915.2 Tor tambroides | reverse complement strand
AAAAAAAAAAATAAAATTAACCAGCACAAGTGATTTCAGCAAAAAAAAAAAAAAATAAAATCTTACCTCAAACTTTTTAACGGTAGTGTATTTCTTATATAAAATCCACAAATGAAAAGTTTTTTTTATATTTTTTTTATTTGGAATGCTGATGTTCTCTTTGTCAAAAGTGTTAGTTTGAATTACATGAAGTTATGTTTAAAAAAAAAAAAAAAGAATATATGGGTTTTATTAATGGGAAGAATGCACCAATAGTGAGTGTGCTTAGTACAGAGTGTCTCCTAAAATTCAAAATAGTGTATAAAAGAAGCATAAAAACAATAAATGTATTGATGTGAAACTTCGTTAGATATCTCAGTTGGGTGAGTTTATATATATTCTTTATACCAAGGTATTATTGCATGTTATTGTGCAATATCACAATTTATTAGACGTTTAATACACAGTAAGAGTTGAACCTGATTGTTAAATGTAAAAATGCATGTGACACTGAACAAGATCAAACTTCCTGGGAAAGAGTTTTAACAATTTGTGTTGTCCTTAGGTGTACGTCCATGCTCAGGTGTAACAGTACAGTACGCAAGACATCAAAATGTCCCCAAACAAACACAGCGAATTGCATTTCTAACCACAAAATCAGACAAAAATAATAATCACTTCTTTTAAAAGGGAACACATTTTTCATTCACTGTTAAGTTTTCATTTCCATCCAAAATAGCACCAAAATATCTCTAGCTAAATAAATACTCTTGACATTTAGTAAAAATATAAAGCAAAGCTGTTCTGTCAACAGTGCAATCATATGTACATACAAAAGAATATATGTTCAGAACAAAAACTGCTTAGGACCCCTTATGTGGACTGTAAAATACTGAAGGTGTTAGTTTCATTTAATGACTTGTGTTAGTGGGAAAATATATATATATATATATAAAAAAACTAAGCAGGAAAGTCTTTCAAGTGTCCAATAATGATAAATGGGAAGTTGAATGGCAACTGTCCTTTCACAAACACCAGAAGACACGGAAATGACCTTTTTTTTTTAAATATTAAACAGTACTTTAAAGATGTGCCTTGTGGCCAGAAGGGTCTATTAGAAACTGTCTATGTATAGAAAACAATGAAATAAGGGGTTGTTTTAACATCTAACTACTGACTAAAGTCTTATATCCTCCTACCTTTCGCATTTACAGCCATATTGACCTGCTAATGCTAGTTTTCGCCACATGGAGATACATTTCCTCTGGAAACCCAAGACAATACTAAAATGTTTGTTGGTTCAAGTTGTAGAATCTTCAGACAAATGAAATTTTAGTTTTATACGCTTGTTGCCTAAAAACAGCTAGCGGGCTAGTCGTTGTAGTTCAACCGGCAGAGCGTAACCTTACGTAAATTAACTGTGGTTTTATTATAGTAGAATTGTAGTAAAACAATTAGTAGTTTTTTTTCCCCAGATTTATTTCCATTTGTATAACCACAGTTTAACTACAAATACCATGGGGTTAAACTATGGTTAGTGTAACAAAACCATGGTTAATTTGTTGTTAGCTACCTGATCTCATGACGAAAACGTACCTGTGGGAACTTTTTTGCAAGATGCAAAATACGTACCAATAAGTACATATCAAGTACATATTACGTATCCAACAGAAACACTAGAGGCAGTAGAAGAGCGAACACTTGTAATCGTTTTCGTACAGAGTTATGATTACAGCTCCACACTGTATGTTTTGCTTTCCGTACATAACACGAATAGGTCACGAATCCCATGAAAAACATGACTCATGATGAAAGAGTTCATAGATGACATATCGAAAACCAAGCTAAAACAGCATGGTTGAGATTGCGTTTTTATGTCACATTCGCTTTTGTTCATACTACCGGGTAGGTTAAATTAGGTGTAGTGAAGATGGTACGTTATTTTAAAAAGTCATGGCGCCACTCAACAGACATTTCAAGTCAGAACTATGGTGACACGTACAAAACCAACGTCATATAAAACGTACCATATTTACGTTCATCAGTTCTGGGAAAAAAAAACCCTGAACACTCTTTTAGCGCCACTCAGTGGACATTTCACATCGACTGTGTCATGAAACGTACATGGCTCTACGTATTTCACGTCTTGCAAAAAAGTTCCCACAGGTACGTTTTTGTCATGCATCATCAGGGTGGTTTAACTACAATATAACCATGTTTTTTTGGTTTTATTTGTAGTAAAGTTAATTTTCATAAGGGGCATACTGATAACGTGACTTGAATGTCGCTTGAGGTGAGTCTATCGACTAAATCTTCCTAATCATTTTACAAATCAACAGCTAAAAAATAGTCTTTTTTCTCTAATTCCTTAATTCAGCTAGAGCAATAAACAGTAAAGATGTTGTCACATTAGCAAAATTGCGGTAAGATTTCACAGGCAAAAAAGTCTATTGTTAATAGTGTAGTGAACCATTTGCGAAATCTGCATGGTAAAATCTCACCTTTAAGTGAAATCGCTTGGATTTCTATTGAAATGACTGGATTCCACCCACAAAAATTCACCAATAATGATAAATGTGACTGGATCTTAATTCTGCACAATGCTTGGTTTAAAATCAGAGTTTAGAAAACGTTGTAAAAAACAGTCATTTGTTGATTTCTATACAGAAAAAAAAAAAAAAAACTATCTACCTGCCACAGCAATAGCAATTTAGCTATCTGCCGCCACCAGACATTTCTATTTGATTTCACTGGATCATGTGAGATCATTTGTTCTCAAGGTTCAGTATTCATGATCCGTTTTGGTTAAAAATGGCATACTAATAATGGTAATACCAATATAATATTGCGTTGATAATGTTTTGATGTGCGCATACATAATACTTGCTGATACTAAGTTGAAAATGAATGGTATATAGGTATTTGTGCAAATGGTCTTGGTTTTTGCTAGCACCAAAATGTAATACAAACGAGAAGACAAAAGAAGTCATGATAGACTGAGCTATGTGAGAACGAATCCAGTGAAGTAAAAAGTTCACAGCCTGCAGTTCAACAAAAATGGTCACAAATTATGTCCTTTTTATCTTCTCCAAAAAAAGTGACCAAAAGCATCTCAATCACTTCCACTCCGGTGACCTATTGATGTGCATTCTCAGTGCAGTTTTTTAAAGAAAACACTAGTGACTTGTGTCAGTTGTTCTTCATGCAGACGGTGCATGAGCTGACGCTGTCGCGCTGGTTCTGTCCGTTGAGCACAGTACCGTGAGGAACCGAGTCAAAGCGCTGCGGGTTCACTCTAGTCAGCCAGAAACTGAAGAAGGTGGGGGAATACTGGCACGTGCCATACGAACCTTGACACTCCATGAACGGCTGACTGCGGAAGTCCTCCAAACAGCTTCCTGTCGATGTCAGAGACTGTCCACCTCCTTCATCCCCTGATCCTGTATGCTGGAACAAAGAAATGAAGATGCATCATGTGATTTGTTCAAAATGTAAAGAGAAGTCTCTTTTGCTCACCAAGGCTGCGTTTATTTGATCAAATATACAGTAAAAACTGCAATATTGTGAAATATTTTTACAATTTAAAATAACGGTTTTCTATTTTAATACAGTCAGGTCCATAAATATTGGGACATCGACACAATTCTAACATTTTTGGCTCTATACACCACCACAATGGATTTCAAATGAAACGAACAAGATGTGCTTTAACTGCAGACTGTCAGCTTTAATTTGAGGGTATTTACATCCAAATCAGGTGAACGGTGTAGGAATTACAACAGTTTGCATATGTGCCTTCCACTTGTTAAGGGACCAAAAGAGAAGTGGCAGAATAATAATCATAAATCAAACTTTCACTTTTTAATACTTGGTTGCAAATCCTTTGCAGTCAATTACAGCCTGAAGTCTGGAACGCATAGACATCACCAGACGCTGGGTTTCATCCCTGGTGATGCTCTGCCAGGCCTCTACTGCAACCGTCTCTTCTTTCAGTTCCTCAAGCTTGTTCTTGGGGCATTTTTCCTTTCCTCAGTTTTGTTTTCAGCAAGTGAAATGCATGCTCAATCGGATTCAGGTCAGGTGATTGACTTGGCCATTGCATAACAGTCCACTTATTTCCCTTCAAAAACTCTTTGGTTTCTTTTGCAGTATGCTTTGGGTCATTGTCCATCTGCACTGTGAAGCGTATTTATCATCAATAAATACAAGAGAACCAGTTCCACTGGCAGCCATACATGCCCACGCCATGACACTACACCACCATGCTTCACTGATGAGGTGGTATGCTTAGGATCATGAGCAGTTCCTTTCCTTCTCCATACTCTTCTCTTCCCATCACTCTGGTACAAATTGATCTTGGTCTCATCTGTCCATAGGATGTTGTTCCAGAACTGTGAAGGCTTTTTTAGATGTTGTTTGGCAAACTCTAATCTGGCCTTCCTGTTTTTGAGGCTCACCAATGGTTTACATCTTGTGGTGAACCTTCTGTATTCACTCTGGTGAAGTCTTCTCTTGATTGTTGACTTTGACACACATACACCTACCTCCTGGAGAATGTTCTTGATCTGGCCAACTGTTGTGAAGGGTGTTTTCTTCACCAGGGAAAGAATTCTTCGTCATCCACATCACAGTTATTTTCCTGTGGTCTTCCTGGCTCTTTGTGTTGCTGAGCTCACTGGTGCTTTCCTTCTTTTTAAGAATGTTACAAACAGTTGTTTTGGCCACGCCTTATGTTTTTGCTATCTCTCTTATGGGTTTGTTTTGTTTTTTCAGCCTAATGATTTATTTGCTTCACTGATAGTGACAGCTCTTTGATCTCATTTGACAGTTGACAGCAACAGATTCCAAATGCAAATAGGCATACTGAAATGAACTCTGGACCTTTTATCTGCTGATTGTAATTGGGATAATGAGGGAATAACACACACCTGGCCATGAAGGGCTGAGAAGCCAATTGTCCCATTACTTTGGTCCCTCTTGTTAAGGAGGCAATATACGTAAGAACTGGTTAGAATTTTGGCACCGTTCACCTGATTTGGATGTAAATACCCTCAAATTAAAGCTGACAGTCTGCAGTTAAAGCACATCTTGTTCGTTTCATTTGAAATCCATTGTGGGGTGTATAGAGCCAAAAATGTTAGAATTGTGTCGATGTCCCAATATTTATGGACCTGACTGTATATTAACAGATCTAATTTATTTCTGTGATGCAAAGCTGAATTCAGTATTATTACGACTTCAGGATTATTATTTGATTAAAAAACTTCTATAATATAATTAATCAATTTAATGTATCTTAAAGTATTCATTTCTTGTGAAAATCTTTTGAAATTAAACAGGAAATACAAAATAAAAACTAATTCAAAATATAAAAAAGTCTCAAAATTAATCTAAAAAAAAAAACATTCATTACATGAAACATTAACTACAATAAAATTAAACATAAAATGTCCACTAGTTGATTTCACTAGTTAAAAGCTAGCCAAAAAACATCTCATTTTTATTTAATTTAACCTAATGCACTAAAATAAATTCAAAAACTGAAATAAATTAATTAAAAACCATACATACATTTTTAAATAATAATAAAAACAACAAAACAACAAAATGAAAATGAATAAAAATTAATTCAAAAGATAAAAAAAAAAAAAAAAAGTATTTCAGTGATACTAAAATAACACTAGATATTATATCATAGCTCTGTTGAAAATATTAATATATTTAAAACTTTTCTGGAAACAGTGATGCATCTTAAAGTATTGATTTCTTTAAAAAAAACATTTGAAAGGCAGTATACATAGACGTTTATTCTGAATGAAATTGATACTAGCACGTTGGTAACAATATCATACTGGTTCAGACTGGAATGGTTCATGTTTAACTAAATGTCAAAGTACATAAATATATATTTTATTAGTAATAAAATATATTTCCTTTATTTAAATATATTATGTGTGTGACATTTCCATTTCCTATGCAGTAGGAGAACATCTAAATGTCTAAAAATTCTGACTACTAGGGCTTGGAACACAGTCATACTTCGCTTCCCTTACCATAAGGAACGAATATCCAAACCAGAGTCTTCTCCAATTGGATGGACATCTTAGTACAGTCCCATCTTGGCTGTGTAATGTAATGGCTGGCGATGACGCCTCACACACCACACATCTGCTGATGTGTTGTTGAATTTCCATCCCCCTCAGAATGGAATTCATGAGAATTGAGGCATTTGTAGACAGCCAATAGGATTTGTCATTGCGACTGGCATAATCACAGTTATCCATATTACAGCAGGAGAACGGCATGGTGCTGAATATACGCAAACATGAACCTGCCTGGCCTGGTGAAAACACAAAAATAAGCTTGAACATTGTTGTTATCGCTGTTATTATAATTATCTAAAACTTTTCACTGAAACTCTTAAGGTTAACTGAAAAAAATTATAAATAATTTTATTTCAGCTAGTTGCAAAAGCAGCATTAAAACTGAAACTGAAATAAAAATGAATAAAAACTATATAAACTAATAAAAATGACAAAAACACAAAACTAAAGCTTTAAAATTAAAATTAAAACAGAAAATACAAAAAATTAAAATGAATTTAAAATATTTTAAATACAAAATTAAATATAAAAATTGAAAACTTATTTTATTTCAGCTAGCTGCCAAAGTATCATTTCTCATTTTCATTTAGTTTAACTTGACGCACTAAAATAACTAAAATTAAAACTGAAATATAATAAAAATATATTATAAATTATAATAAAAAATAGAATAAAAATATATTGAAATATGTTAAATAAAATAAAAACTAATAAAAATGGGAAAACATAACAAAATTACTAAAACTTTAACCAAAAAAATAAAATAAAAATAATAATGATAAAATGAAATGGAAAATACAAAATAAAAACTATTTCTATATATATATATATATATATATATATATATATATATATATATAAAAACAATATTCTGAATCTAAAAAAGAAACATTTTCATTACTTGAAATAAATGTTAACTGAAATAAAAAAAACTATAAAAATTTCACTAGTTGATTTTTACTAGTTTCCAAAGCAACACATCTCATTTTCATTTAGTTTAATTTAATGCACTTAAAAACCTAAATTTAAAAACTGAAATAAAATTAATAAAAACTATACATACCGTTAAAAAAAATAAAAGTGACTAAAAAAACAACAGCAAAATTACTAAAACATTAACTAAAGTTATGGAAATAATAATAAAAAAAGGATGAAAAAAAACTATAGTATTTCAATGATTTGCGAGTGAACATACCCAGGTCTTGTGTGTGCGCTCTCTCTTGACCCTCCAGATATAGTAGGCTGTAGCCAGTCCATAACTCTGTTAAGCCCTCAGGACAAGTGGGCACAATCTCAGACTGGCTGTGCTTCACCAAAAGGAAGCCGGAGGAAAATGGTCCAGGAGGACCCTGATCACCAACTTGTCCTGGGGGTCCTGGGATGGAAAAAGAAAAGAAATGTATGGACAAACGGTTGGGTTGATGAATGGGTCGACATGAGTCGCTCTAGATAAAAACATCTGCTAAATGAATGAATGCAAAAGTATTGGATGAACGATGGCAGGAGGAAAGAGGATACAACAATGTCAGGCTTAGTTGAAACAATAATCACTATCATTTTTAACGATAAACACAAACATACCCCGGAAGCCCATTTCTCCACTCTCGCCGCTCTCTCCAGGGCTTCCAGGTGGTCCGACTGGTCCTTCTGCCCCAGGACGTCCAGAGAATCCAATATCTCCTTTTTGTCCCTTTATACCTGAGCAAAAATAGGCAGTGTTCACCCAAACACAAACAATTCTGATCATTTACCCTCATTTGCCCTTCTGCATGTTCAAACCTCAAGATTTTGACATTAATGGCATCAAACATTATAGGTTTTCACTTTTAAGATCTTAAATCAAGAAATCAAGAATTG
This sequence comes from Tor tambroides, assembly GCA_021397915.2. Taxonomy (NCBI): domain Eukaryota; kingdom Metazoa; phylum Chordata; class Actinopteri; order Cypriniformes; family Cyprinidae; genus Tor; species Tor tambroides. The sequence goes on along the minus strand of JAFVLL020033401.1, from coordinate 28,363 downwards.
AAATAGAGAAAAACTGTTGTTTAGACTTTAATAAAGAATATACAGTGCTTTTTGCAAATATAAAGTTAGATTTATTCTTTCTAGATTGGGTTAGGTTAGTATTTTATATATATATATATATATATATATATATAAAGGATCAAACCTTCACTGATGCTCCTGAAGGAAATACAATGCATTAAGTGTTGGGGGGGTGAAAACTTTTTGAATTTGAAGATCAAGGTAAATTGTATTTAATTTGTCTTCCGGAAACATGAAAGTATCTTCTGTTGCTTCCAAAAGGCAGTAATAAATGGAAAAAAATTATATTTCTACAAAATAAATTTTTTTTGGACATCTTCATCATGTTCAAAAGTTTTCAAAGGGTTCAAATATGCAAAAAATGCTGGAAAACTGAAGAATCTGCAGGACATTGAGGATTTTTCTGAAGAACAGAGCTCAGTTTAACTGTTCAAAACAAACAAGGGACTCATGAACAACCATCACAAAAAACAGTTGTGGATCATCCAGGTAACCACACACAGTATTAAGAACCAAGGGTTCCCAAACTTTTGAATGGGGTTATTTTAATGATTTCAGTAATTTATTTTTTTATTTTGTCTTGTGGACTAAATGTAAACATCTTTTATGTAAAATATCTTACTCAGGAAAGTACTAAATAAAAAATAACATGCATTTTGTATGATCTCTCTACATTTTCACAGATTCTGCAAGGGGTTCACAAACTTTCAAGCAGAACTGTATATATACTTTATTTTTTAATTTATTTACTCTTATTTACACTGGAAAAAATGGTGGTGGAAAAATTTTGAAGTAGAAAGAATGAAACAGTATTTTCTTTTAAGAAGAACTTCAATAATCGTTCATCATTTTTACAGTATTTTTCAGCATATTTCTATTTTTCATTTATGTTTAAGGTTTATCAAATTTATACATTTTATTTTAATTATTTCAATGATCAAAAATGATTTTGAATTGAATAAACAATAACAACTCTACAATAACAAATTGAAGATGTTTTATGATCTTACGAAAATAAACACCCTGCTGTTATATTGAGTTGTACCTTTCAGACCCCCAACACCATTAGGTCCATGTTCACCAATGTCACCAACCGGGCCAGGTGCACCACGAGCACCAGGAGCACCAGGAGGACCCCGAGGAACGAGACAAGTAGTACTTTTGACAGCTCCAGGCTCTCCTTTTGGCCCTACAAATACAAGAGGGAGAAAGAAATTGAAAGTGAGGGAATTAATCATAATATTATTGATTCAGAAGATGGTCAGTTTGATGATCTGAAGGATCCAATGACCTGGGTCCCCTTTGTCTCCTTTTGGACCACGAGATCCTGTGGTCCCACAATCACCTACGGGGCCAGAGGGTCCCGGAAGGCCCATAAGTCCACATTGTCCTTGTTCACCTGTGGAAAATTAATAATAGAACAACCTGAATGACACAACTGTGAATTTAAAGTGACCCCATAACATTCTGAACTCATAAGCTAAACTTTTAATGAAAACTATTTCTTTTACCTTTTGGACCTTCTAGGCCGTCAGACCCTGGGAGGCCACTGGGCCCACGGATTCCTTTTTCTCCTTTATACCCTGGTGACCCAGGACCACCAGGGCCACCAAAATCACCACTCACTGTGTACACACTGCCTGCGTCTCCTTTCTCTCCCTTGGGCCCTGGAACAGCAAAACATACACCACGCACAATACATAATTCTATGCATAAACACATAGCCTAGTAAGCCTACATATGCACATTACAGCTCGTCTTCCTGATTTGTAGCAGTGCTGTCCATTTTTGACCTCAAATTCTATTTGTGCACATCATTTGTACCTCCAAATGACCACACACACCTGGAGGTCCATCTAGCCCAGCGTAACCCCGTTCTCCACGAGGTCCAGGTTTAGGAATCTTACATTCTTCACCACGAAAGCCTGCAGGACCCATTGAACCAGGGTCTCCTATAAAAAAAGAGACGTGATGACATGGATTAAAATAGATCATGAACAGTGTAATTGTGCTGCCAGATATTATTTACAATTCTGCTTGTTAAAATATTGAAATTAGCCAACAGTAATATATAAACAAAGTGCACTACCGTTCAAAGACTTTTTTTCAGTATTATTTTATTAGAATGTTCACAAGAACCTTTTTAGTATTAATTTTGAACTGAAATCTTTTGTAAATGTCTTTAGTGTGACCAGAGATTTAGCAATTTAATGTATCCTTGCTGAATAAAATAAATTTCTTAAAAAATAACGTACTGTTGAACCGCATATTTATGAAACCTTAAGGGAAGCCTCCTGTACAATCATACAGCAACTGTCACTATGAGGGTTATAAATAGGTTGAATAGAATTATGAGTTACGTACCTTGGCCCCCACGCTGTCCTTTTGGACCTCGAACACCTGTTTGTGATGTACCTTGCGACCCTGGGTCTCCTGGAGTGCCCTTGTCTCCGGTTGGTCCTACATTGCCCCTATCACCACTTAAATCCTCTCCTGATGGACAACGAAAGAAAGAGGGAATGACGGGGATGTTTTTAATCTGGCACTATCAAAAACGTCTGACAGCACAAACAACCTAGATATCTCACCTCGATATCCCATTTCACCCCTGCCCCCCTTCAGGCCGTCAAGTCCATGGAGCCCGGGGGGCCCCGGAGGTCCTGAAAGTGAAAAATATTAGTTTAAAATGTATACATGATTGTCCTAGTTTTAACATAAGTGGCAGTTTGTTTGTACACAGCATAAGTAGTCTAACCTCTAAGGCCACCGCATCCTTGGTTTCCTGTAGGGCCCGGTTTACCTGGAGGCCCCAGATTACCTTCTGGACCATGTCTTCCATACGGACCTGGGGGCCCAACCACTCCTGAATAGCAGGAGGCGGATTAATATGAATTTAAGAAGATGTGCAGTCACAGATGTGTGTATCTGCTAATTTAGAGCCTGATCTATTTTACCTGGAAGTCCAGTCAGGCCATTGCTCCCAGGTGGTCCAGGTGGACCAGAGATTCCCCTAAGCCCTTGTGGACCAGGGTCCCCACTGTCTCCTTTATCACCAGGAGGAGCTATTGGGGAGAAAGAGAATGTTTCTACAGCTCTATAATTTTTCCAATGCATTTCTGTATTCTAGAAATACATATTACAGTATAAGAGCAAAAGAGGACAATAGGTTGAGCGTTACCTGACACGCCTCTGTCTCCACGTGGCCCCCTCTCACCTTCTGGTCCTGGCCCACCAGTAGATTCACCTTTGTCACCTATACAAGAGAGTACAAGGAGGTTTTGCAATTAATATAACTTCAAAGGAAAGTTAAATGTGCAGACTGAATATAATACGATTGTGTAGTCTTTGTATGGATCATAGGTTTTAATATGTACACATACACCTTTCAAAGGTTTGGAGCCAGAATGATTTTTTTTAAGAAACTGGTACTTTTATTCAACAAAGGATGCATCTAACCGATCAAAAGTGACAGTAAACATCTACTGTTAAAAAAGATTATTTTTCAAATAAATTCTATTCTTTTAAACTGTCTATTCATCAAAGAATCCTGAAAATTGTTCAGTTTACATGAAAATATTAAGCACAACTGTTTTCAACATTAATAATAAGAAATGTTTCTTGAGCATATTAGAATGATTTCTGACTTCTTTCCATCAAAGAAATAAATGACATTTTAAAATATATTAGAAAACACTTATTTTAAATTTGAATAATATTTAACAATATTAGCATTTTCCTTGTATTTTCGATCAAATAAATGCAGCCTTGGTGAGCATAAAAGACTTCTTTCAAAAACAATAAAAAAAACTTACTGATTCCAGAATTTTGAAGGGTTGTGTTGGTTTGAGTATGCAATGTTTCAAGCACTGTATTTTACCTTTAGGACCATCAAACCCAGGGAAACCAGGGGTTCCTGACAGACCAGACATTCCAGGATCACCCTACAAAGAAATAAGCATTAATGCCTATGATTTACATATAGTCACAGTTCATTTACATTAGTCCTGTTTATGTACACGATCTATATCTGTCAGGACAATCAAACCAACAACAAAATTAAAATAATTGGGCAAGAATTAAATATTAAGATTCATATTCAAAAAAGAACTTCCACTCACTGGATCACCATTATCCCCTGGGAATCCTACACATCCCTTTGGCCCACGTTGCCCACGTGCACCAGGCTCGCCGGACAGCCCAGGAACGCCTGGCGGTCCATGCTGGCCACTTTCAAACCCTGGAGGTCCATTACGTCCGGGATACCCTGGTTGTCCAGGCGGCCCTGGGTCACCCTTATTACCTGCAAGTAAACCACATGATGCTGTGAATTTTTTTTTTTCAAAGGTTAAAAACCAATACAGGATTTGAGTATTTGTTACAGATTTACCCCTTTCTCCAAAGACCCCATTCTCCCCATTAGGTCCAGGTGACCCTAGCTGGCCTTTCACTGGCACTGAAATCATGTCTCCCGGAGGTCCTGGAGGCCCAATGCATCCTATAAAATACAGGAAACATATAAGAACATGTGTATTTGATACATTTAACTGCCATCATTCCATTAGACCTGACCTAAAGTATGACAATATGGTATTTCACAATGTTTTAAAGTACCTTTCTGGCCCTTGGCTCCATTTACCCCTGGACGACCTGAATATCCATTGAGACCCCTAAAGCCTTTCAGTCCAGGAGCCCCTAAAAGGCCAGTCTTCCCTATGTTGCCAGGATAGCCATCTTGACCAGGAAATCCAGACAAACCTGAGTTGCAATACCACATGACAACTGAGAATCTGAGAGCCACTGACAGTCTCTTTGTATTTATCTCTAAATATCTATAACATATATTTAAATGGAAATTTGATATAACACACTTTATAAAATAACTACATTTAAGTGTTGAAGCTAATATCTACATTAATTCAGTACATCTTATTTTTTTAAATTAACTATTAATATTAACACCATAATAATGGCATTTAATGTAAATATTAATTTATTAATAATAATTTATTAGTATTAACAAATTAATGCTTTTATTCAGCAACTTTCTATTCATTGAAAAATCCCATCCCCTCCCTGCCCCCCAAAAACAAAATTCCACAAAAATATTCAGCAACTGTTTTTAACTTTGATAATACGAAATAAGTCCTGACCAGAAAATCGGTATAGTAGAATGATTTCTGAAGGATCATGTGACACTGAAGACTGTAGTCATGGCTGCTGAAAATGTAGCTTTGCTTCACAGGAATAAATTACATTATAAAGTAAATAAAAATAGAAAACAGTTTTTTAAATTGTAACAGTACTTCACAATATTACTGTATTTTGAATTACATAAAAGTGACCTTGGTGAGCATAAGAGACTTCTTTCAAAATGGTAGTGTATACACTGTAAAGCTACCACTGACGGTAACATCCATCTTAACTGTAAATATATTCCAGTTAATCAAAATGTTGCAAACCACAGTTAGCGATTTGTTTAAATGTCACATGTCACACTCTTTACCCTTTGGTCCAGGGCCTCCAGGATTTCCACTGTCCCCTTTGAGTCCCGAAGGACCCTGAAGGCCTGCGCGTCCCTGATAGCCTGGGGTACCAGGCTTACCACGTTCTCCTTTGGCTCCAATGCCTGGAGATCCCGCCCCCCCAGGTGGTCCTTTCTCTCCAAGGCAGCCTAACACAGAAAAGTGACATTATTATGAGAACAATCTCAACAAGCTTCTGTTCATACAGAGGTCTCTACTCACCTCTCTGTCCAGTGAAGCCTAGTGGTCCTGGTTTACCAGGTGGACCAGCTTGTCCTTTGTCACACAGCTCTGGTCTCCCACCTGGCCAACCAGGTGCTCCTGGTGTACCATCCATTCCGCTTTCCCCTTTTCTACCAGGAAGTCCAGGAACTCCAGATGCACCTGCAGAAAAAGTCAATCAATACTGATGGACTTTCTGGGATATTTTCAGATCCTACAACCTTTATTTAATAATCATTAAATATTATTTTCTTTATATCCTATTGCTGTTTGGCAGATATTCCTCAACTCTCAATGTCTCAATGTAATACCTTGCAATCCAATTGGTCCAGGAGGTCCAGGGACACCTTTAGTGCCCTGACGTCCCTGAATCCCACCGGGCCCCATCGGTCCTGGGGCCCCGGCAGTAGAGTCTCCAAAAGACCCTTTCAGACCCTGGGGTCCACGATTACCAGGTGTGCCAGGTGAGCCACTAATACTGGTGCCATCTTGGCCAGTGTCACCTGGATCTCCTAAAGATCCAACTGGACCTGTGGACGAGATTGGAGGGATATTAGATTTTTGTAAAACGCACTCTAGTCGAGTTGATACTGTGGGTATATCATGCGGATATAGAATAATTGATAAATGCATGTTGAATAGAATCAAAGAGGGTTTATTCAAAGATTTAGAAACATTCATAAAGTTGAACAGAAATGTTTTTAAATACACCAAAACCTTATATTATATTCTCTACCTTGAAATCCTGCTAACACAATATCGCCAGGGTCTCCACTCTTTCCTGTGGGACCATCTGGTCCAATTTGTCCTTTGCATCCTGGATTTCCAAGCTTGCCTATCTCACCTGGTAGAAAACATGAATGTTTTGGTCATATACTGTATCTGATAACAGTCATCAGTGCTGCGATATTTCTACATACGAATTGGTCCCTGTCAAGTCATATATTTGCAGTTTTAGAGAAATGCTTTAAAGTAATTTAAGAGTCCAAAACAAGCTTCATTAGTTCAATACACATTTTGCAACAAAACATCTGACTAATTATTCCATGTTTCTTCTTGATAAGTAGAGGACATTTGATTTTAATTTCTCAAATTTCAAATTTATTTCAGATTTACAATTATTTCTCTAATTTATCTTATTTCTCTAAACTAAGTTAAATTCTGTCAAAGGAATTAACATTCACACATTTTTTTTTTTGCGACCACTAAATGTCCACCACATTGTTTTCAATTAATTTTAAAAACATCAATAAAAATATCCAAATTTGAATCTATTGGTTATATCATGTACTGAGTTATAACCACAAAAGTGCACTAATCCAAAATATTGGTACCATTTAGAGAATGATTGTATATAGAAAATCAGATCTAGAATTAAAATTGGCACTCAATAATGAGTAGAAGTATGTAAAAATATAATCTAATTTATAAAATTTACATATATAACAAAGTCTTATTACGCTTTTATTTTTTACACTTTACAGGTACAATACTCTTATTCAGTTTAACATTAAATACTTTTTTACAATACTCACTTCCTCTTATTCCTCTACAATACTCTTATTCCTCCAGTTGTATCATTTCTTTTTTCAACCAAACTGAGAGAACTCTCACTCTTTCACTCAGAAATTATTTCTATATTTACCTTTACGACCAGGCATTCCTTTAGAACCAGGGGCTCCACGTATGCCAGGTCCACAGGGCAGGGCATCACCTATAAAAATTTTTTTTTTAAAAAAAATCAAGAAATTCTCACTGACCTCAAACATTTGAACAGTAGCGTACATTACACATCATTAACAGATTTCAACATCCTCCATTCTGACATTTGTTTTCAACAAATTGTATTTATAGTGGATAGCAAAACCTTAGTCCGCTTACTGAATGCCTTACTTACCTTGAACACCTTTAAGACCAGGGGGTCCTGTCTGGCCTTGAGGTCCTGGTTCTCCTGGTTCCCCCCGTTGCCCAACTGACCCCATCATACTAGGGCCAGGAGGACCAGTTGGACCTCTGAGGCCTTTTACACCATCAGCTCCTGGACACCCCCTGTCACCGCAATGACTAACACTACTATCTCCCTGGAAAGGAAAAAAAATGTTTTTTTTTTTTTTTTTTTTTTTTAAAGAAATTAATAAAT
>JAFVLL020033401.1:0-20358 GCA_021397915.2 Tor tambroides | reverse complement strand
TCCAATGTCACTGTTTTAAAGCATTAAGCCACATTAAGCGTTTTAGAATGTCCCAAAACCGTGCCTTGAACTAAGCACTGACTGTATTTCTTTATGCTTGAGTCCAAGTTCAAAATAAAACTCTACGAACCTCTCCATTGTGAACATACAGAGCTGTATGAACCACTGCAAGCTGAAAAGTAAACAGTCCGAATTCAACTGGTTTTGCGAGAGAAGCAAAAGTTTTGCGAGGGAACGCAAATATCTTTGCGAGAGAATGCAAAAGTTTTGCGAGGGAACGCAAAGTTTCTCGAGGGAAGGCAAAAGTTTTGCGAGAGAATGCAAAACATTTGAAAAATATTTTTTACTCCCACCCCAATTTTTTTCCATTCACCCCGAATTTTTCCCACCACAATGTCCCTAAAAGGGCTCCGTACTTCTGTGACCCTTCAATGAAGCATAATTTTTTTCTGAACTCTTCCCCAGATGTGTGGCTTGACGCAAACCTGTTTTTGAGCTCTACAGACAGTTCTTTTGACCCCAGGGCTTGGTTTTTACTCTGATATGCATTATCAGCTGTTGGACCTTTTATTAAGACGTGTGTGCCTTTCCAAATCATACCCATTCAATTGACTTGACTTGACACACTTGACTTGACCACAGGTTACCTTCACTCAAAGTCTAGTAACACCTGCAAGCAATATGTATGCTCCTGAGCTAAATTTCAACTGTCCCAGATAAGGGTATGAGTACTTATGCAATGGAATCATTTAAGTTTTTTATTTTTAATAAATTTGCAAAGACGTTAAAAATCTTTTTTTTTTTTTTTTGCTTTACCATTATAGTGTATGGAGTGTAGATTGATGTGGGAAAAAAGTAATTTAAAGCAGTTTAACATAAGGCAGCAACATAAACATGAAAAAAATTTAGGGGTATGAATACTTTCACAAGTCACTGTGTGTGTGTGTGTGTATGTACATATGTATACATACATACACACACACACACACACACACACACACACATACATACATGGAAAGGGTCGTTATTTATCATCTTAAACCATATGTATCAGAGCACCTAGATGTATTGCAATTTGCATATAAGAGGATGTTATGCTCACTATGGTCGATACTATTGCTAGTCACTTACAACAAGCAAAGGCATATGGCATATTAATTACATATCTGCATTTAATATGATGCAGATACATTTACTTTTAGAACATCTTTTAGTTTTAGAAGTGTAATAATTCGGAGTAATATTTCACTGGATTAAAAATTTCTTAACAGATAGACTGTTAGCCAAGGTGTTTTACAAAGAGTTTATATTAGTTTAATTGAAAGTGTTTTAGGATATAATATAACGGCTTGGTTTGGGCGAATAATGTCTGTTATAGCGTGATGTTAATGGCAATGTCGAGAGCGCCTAATGTTATGCGATCCATGTAATGCACGAGCACAAATCTCTCCACTCGCAAATAGATTTCCTTCACTCACACTTAACTGGACGTGTGCTTTTAAATATACATTGTTCTTTTATGAATTGGTTCTGCTCTCGCTCAGATATTACGTGTACGCTCAAACGTTGCCCTCGCATCACTGAAGACCAGAAGAGCTTTTTTTTTTCTAATTCAGGTGAAGAGTAGGCTTTTCTCACTAAATGGAAGCAAGCTGATTATAGTCAGCCTTCTCTAGTTATTTATTTTATTAATACTTATTTTAGTTAAGTGCTTAAATTGTAAATATGCATTTATTAAATTATTTCATTTAGTGCATTTGTATTTTGTTGTTTTGTATGTAGTTATACAATAAAAGTATATCAACCAGGTTCCAGAAATAATCACTGAGGGTGCTTCTGAAATTAGTGAGGGTGCTCTAGTCTTAATGCACATTTTCACATATTTTGTCCCGTCTATTGCTATGGTTATCATCACTGCTTCTTCGAGAATGAATCCCGCATAAATATGCAGATGTCATTCCCGAAACTTTGCAACGTGTGTGGCCGAAAGCTATCACTCTTTGTTCATCGCGATCTCACAAAGTTCTGTTATGACCAATGAATCTCACACTGCGCAATTAATATATTACTAACATCGTTTATACACTGTCTGTACTACTGCACAACTATCTATGACTTTTTTTTAAATTTAATTTTATAATTGTTTAAATATCTTACCAGAGACCCAGGATCTCCAGGGGCACCCATCTTCCCATCAGCCCCTTTCCTCCCATTATACCCTGGTTTTCCAGATGGTCCAACAGGTCCCATGTCACCTTTCTCCCCTTTAAAATAATGCAAAAAGTTCTGATGACTGCATGCCAGTTTGTATGTAAAATAAAGATGACAGATTTGATAGATAATTTAGGAAAAATCAGAAGAAATATAAAACTTTAAATCACAATTCTGACATAAGGCTCAGGGATAAATAAACTGCATTATAGCTTCATTATCAGGCATTTAACATCATATCAGTTTATGCAGCATTATAATATAGGACCTATTCTTAGAGGTTAGACCATTTTGGGTGAGTCTTAAAATGTCCAAAAAATCTAAAAAAATCCATTAACTGCAAATATGCTTCACCCTTTTTGCAGATCACCATGACCTCTCCTTTCTTTCCTTTAAGCCCTCTGACACCTACAAAGCCTCTGGGACCCTGAGAAACAACACACACACAAAAAAGAGATTAATTGCACACACAAGCACAATACAAACGTATTGAATTTTAACCAGGTTTACGTACAGTTACACCTCTCCCACCCATCTCTCCTCTAGGTCCGATATCACCACGAGGACCCCGGAACCCTATTTGCCCTGGATTACCAGGGACACCCGGAGGGCCTGGGGGGCCAGGATCACCAGGTAGATCACCAAGAGTTACACATGCACATACCCCATCAGGACCTGAAATGAAACACAAAGAATATAAGCACATGGGCTCATACTTGGGTAAGAAAATATGCACTCTTTGCTGCCTCCTAATGGACACTGATTCACACTAAACATAACTTTACAGTTGGGACAAAATAACCAAAAGCAATCAGCACCATGGACAGCACCAGAAAAATACGCACAAAAAAGTATTTGGAAAATTAAGTCACATCTAAAAATGTATGATTAATATTATATTACATAAAATATAAAAAAAGAGCACATATTTTAAGCAAAACACTTACAGTAACGTTTGACAATAAAATATGTACTGTTCAAAAAAATATACTCTTTCTGGTTTAACTGACTTAAAGGTTTTGGGTAAGAATTTTTAATGGTTTTGAAGTATGTCTCTCATGCTGCAGTTATTTCAGTATTGTGTAATATTAATTAGTATTATGAAATAATATTACAATTTAAAATAGTTTTTTATTTTTTATTTTTATACATTTTAAAATGTAATTTATTCCTGTGATGCCAAATCTGATTTCTCAGCAGTCATGACTCCAGTCTTCAGTGTCACATGATCCTTCAGAAATCTAACATGCTGATTTGCTGCTCAAGAAACATTTCTTATTATTATCAAATGTTTTAAACAGTTGCTTATTTCTGTGGAAACGGTAATGCTTTTTTTCAGAATTCATTGATGAAAAGAAAGTTAAATAAACAGTCTTTATTAAAAATAGAAATCTTTTGTAACATGTCTTTACTGTCACTTCTGATCAATGTATTGCAGTATTAATTTCTTAAAAAGAAATATCACTTGGTTTGATATTTTGAATCTAATGGAATGACATTCACTCATGTATATTATAAATCTTTATATAAGATTAGGTAGCGGCTATTTGCACTAAGTGTAAATAACAATAGATGCTATTTACATTAAGTGGAAATAGCATATTTTCTTAGCTATAAACTCTATTTATTTATGTTAAAATAGCAAGATTTTCTTCTATTTATAATACTTATTGCAAATAATGGCAATTATCTGCACCTCAGTATTGTAGTACATTATAAAACAGTATGCAATAATGACATAGAGTGTAAATTATAATTTTAATTCAAATTATTTAATGGATGCCACATTATTGGGACAATAAAGCCATCGCTACACCTACCCTAACCCTACCCGATACTTTATTTTCAACTTTTTGATTATTTCACTTTTGATATGAGATTTGAAAAGGGAGAAAAATAGTTTGGCAAAAGACGTGTTCGAACTTGGGTCGATCGCATCAAAAAGCATGCTCCTTACCATCTACGCCACTGGAACTGATGTTTGACAAGCATCTTTTGTAGTGTTGACTACCCCAATCACACGTTGGTGGGCAGAGTTAGAGTAAATAGACACTCCGATAAGATTATATGTCAATGTATAAAAACTCACCTTTTCTCCCCTGAACACCTCTTAATCCAGAAGGCCCTCTATTTCCAACCTGTCCAGGTTCTCCACGCTCACCAGGCAGGCAGTAGTAACCTGTCATCACAGTGTATTAGCTGTATTTCTTTAGAGTGATAGCCCTTAATATTGCATGGCTTATGTATCTAAGTATTCTGTTACATGTATAAAGGTGTTGGATAAATGTATGTAGCATGTGACAGTCAAAACATTGTGCTCACCACAAACTGTTCACTCGAAACACATGAGGAGACAAATGTTGACACCGTAACAGGATGGACATACACACAAAGACAACATGCAAGCAGGCAAACAAAGAAGGATGACATGCTTGAAGAACATACAATAACTTCAGTAATGATGCACACACATTGACATTATCAATAATGTCTACAAAATGAGACATAGGTTAGTGTGACTACGCTAAACATGCAAAATGTTTTATTAATATTAATAACAAATGAAATTAAAAGAAAAAAAATGACAAAAGACATCTCAATGACAAAAGGCAATTATGAAAGTAAACAAAAGCATTATTGGAACTAAGTAAAACACTTACATGCTCTCAAATGTCTAATTATAAAGACTAATGGTTTTCATTTCTTGCCTCTCTCTAACATGCATTTTATACAGGTATGTACAGATACTTTGATGTGACTCAATCACATCAATTTATCAGGGCTGGTTAAGACAGACAATAGAAAATGTAACAATTTGAGGGGGAAAAAAATCCACATCCACTCACCAGGATTACCAGGAATTCCTTTTTGTCCTTTGGGTCCAGGAGGGCCACGTTTTCCAGGTTCCCCTAGAGGAAGAGAGATTATAGGTTACTAAATTATATTACAAAACCATAAAAAAACTATTCTTCTCTCTCGTTTTTGACATTTAAATGAAAGAGTGAGAAAATAGTACACTACAGTACAAATTTTGGGGGTCAGAAAGGTTTTTTATTTTTTTAATTTTTTTAAAGAAAGGATGTATGAAGTTGATTAAAGGCATCAGAAAAGACATTTCTAATGTTAAAAATATATATATGTGACCCTGGACCACAAAACCAGTCTTAAGTCGCTGGGGTATATTTGTAGTAATATCCAAAAATACATTGTATGGGTCAAAATTATTGATTTTTCTTTTATGTCAAAAATCATTAGTATATTAAGTAAAGATCATGTTCCATGAAGATTTTTTGTAAATTTCCTACAGTAAATATATCAAAACATAATTTTTGATTAGTAATATGCATTGCTAAGAACTTCATTTGGACAACTTTAAAGGCAATTTTCTCAGTATTTAGATTTTTTTGCACCCTCAGATTCCAGATTCTCAAATAGTTGTATCTCGGCCAAATATTGTCCGATCCTAACAAACCATACATCAATGGAAAGCTTATTTATTCATCTTTCAGATGATGTATAAATCTCAATTTTGAAAAATTGACACTTATGACTGGTTTTGTGGTCCAGGGTCACATATATATTTTAAATAAATGCTGCTCTTAGAACTTTCTATTCATCAAAGAATCCTAAAAAAAAAAATGTATAACAAACTGGTTTCTTGAGCAAATCAGCATACAAGACCACTTATATATTTACTAATATATTTAATTATATATGGACCTATATATATATATATATATATATATATATATATATATATATATATATATATATATATATATATATACACAACACACACATACACACACAAACACACATTTCCCCACTTCAGGTATTAAAGATTTTTTTATTATTTTCCATTCTACGCAGTACTTATTGTGTTTTGGACAAAACAGCAGATCTCTGAATAAAATTATGAATAACTACACATCTACTTACGGCTTTTGAGTCTCTCAAATCCCATTAATGACTACGAATATAAAACTTACGTAATTTCATATATACGCTTAAAGCCAAAAACGGTGATGAAAATGTACCTTCAGTTCAAAACGAGAAAAAAAATCCAGCTTTTTACGATTGCCCCTAACAAGTCAGTCCCACAAATAATACAATAACTCTTTCAAATCATTATAATGTCTAGGAAAATGCATATTGAAAATATTTTGGTAAGCAAACATAAAAAAAAGTGAAATATTACCATAGTTTAAATATGACCCGTATATTTTTCCTGGGTCACCTTTTTCTCCTTTGAGTCCATTAAGACCCTGAAAACCAGATTCACCCACTGGACCTAAAAGCAGAGCAGAGTTAGAAAGAGAATCAAGAAAAGAAAGAAAAACACACACTAAAGGCCTTTCCACACTGAGCGCGATGCAAAAAAGCAAGGCAAATCGCCGACAAACGGTGATTTCACACCGAATGGGAAACGATTGTTCGCCTTCTGCTAATTCACGCCTGCATGCAAGGTGGCGCCGACCAGCAATGCATTTTTCCTCAGATATGTATCTCGCATATGGATTTAACTTCGTCTGCTGCTCAATATACAGCATTAAATTAAGATAAATAAAGTTTGGTTCTACACCAGAAACACAAACTATCTATAATGCTTACAAGAATACATCCTAAAATATAAATAGAGGTACAATTAGCATCAAGCTACACTTGAAAAATGTATGCAATTATGGTAACACTTTATTTTAGGGTCTCTTAACTAGTTGCTTATTAGCATGCATATTACTAGAATTTTAGCCATTTATTATTAGTAATTAAGCACATATTAATGCCTTATTCTACATGACCTTATTCTACATCCCTAATCCTACCCAACACCTAAACTTAACAACTACATTACTAACTATTAATAAGCAGCAAATTAGGAATTTATTGAGGGAAAAGTCGTAGTTAATAGTGAATAAGTGTTCCCTATTCTAAAGTGTTGCCGTAATTATTAATGTATTTGCTTAAAACCCACTTTAAAACATCATCGAGTGCTTGTAATAACTTCCGATTGTGATCTATAGTTGTCTTTGATTCTATAATAGGCAGACATGCATTCTTTGTATGTTTAATAACGCTACACTGCTTAAAATTTGACATAATTATCCTTTATTGTTATAAAAATACCATGAGCTGCATACAAAACATACAAAAAAATATATCGTCATAATCATACGTCTATTTGCTTTCATATTTTATGTGTAGAAAAATGTTTCACTCAATTTTTTAAATATGGAAGATCTAGAGAGTGAACGCGCTCTGACTCTGAAAGTCGTCTACTTCGGTGTTTTTACGCTCGTCCTCAATATAGTCTTCTGAGTTTTTAGTGCCACCGCGTTGACATTTTGGGTAACATCAGTTGCTCTGGCCACATGATCTAATGCTCAAATCTTATTGGATGGCCCGTGTTTTCATTTTACGAAACGGAAAAGATTCGTCAGACTGGTTCGGAAATTTTTTTTCGCATTTTCGGTGCGCGAATGTTCGTGGTCTATGTGGTCTATATCCATAGGAATCTGTTGTTTTATTCCAGCGCGTCATCGCGTCGATATTCATTTCACTTTTCGCTCAGTGTGGAAAGGCCTTAAGACATCTAATTATATAAATATCATACAAAGATGACATTTAAGATAATTCCTCTTAAGATAAGACCTCTTATAGATGCTCCTGGACCACCAGGGGGTCCAGGTATACCCATCGACCCTCTATCCCCAGGAAATCCGGCTGCACCAGGAGGCCCACCATCTCCAGGTGGTCCTAGAGCACACATAAAAAAAGATTTTAAGATTTTTTTTAATAAGATTTTATAATACACAAAATTAAAAACGTTTTAAATTAAATATCATATTTACATTTTATTTTAAATGTATATTATACATTTGATATATAAAAATACAATGACATAGCGAAAACTCTCCAAACAGATCCACCTCATCTGAAACTCAGTATAAAGAATTCTAGTTTGCACTGCTAATTTATTTAAGAAATAAAGCGACACAATCTTCATGGTAAATACTGTACCTAACCACAGACAGTACAGTACATTTCACGTGTCTTTGTGTTTGATCTAGTGTTAACTATTACCCATCATATTGTTGTAATGGTACTCTGAGTTTCCTTTAGGTCCGGGGTCTCCTGGGTAGCCCTGTTACACATTCACAGCAGCAGTGTCAGCAAACAAATGACAAGTAGATAACTCTTATTAAATCAATTTCTTTCATAGAATGTCTCAGAATGCGTGCCTGACCTTTGGGCCTGGGTTGCCATATAGGCCAGGGAGACCATTATCCCCTAGTTCCCCCTGCATACATAAAAAAACGTAACATCAGAAGTGACAAACAGTATAATTCAACAAACATCAAAATAAATAAATAATTATTAATAGTAAATTATGAATAATTAAAAAGTGTACCTTAAGTCCTGGAAAGCCATTTCTTCCTGGATATCCAGGCAGGCCCTATTGTTAGAAAAAAAATACAACAACATATATAACTGAAAAAGTGAAAGAAAAAAAAAAAAGGATGAAGGTAAGAAAGAGTTTTCGTTATTAAATTAGTTTTCTGGCTTTTTTTAAAAAAAAAAGTAAATTAACTCATACTTGCACAATCTGACTATGTGAAATGAGAGGAATTCGATGCTTAATCCTGATACTTTAAGGCCCTGTTTACAATAGTGCTTTTTAAAAATGAAAATGATCCTCGTCTACACTGGCATTTTCACTGCGTTTCAGAAACGATCTCTGTCTACACTACACAACCAAAAATGCATGTCACATGACCATTCATGCAGGTACAACCATAGATATGTATAGGTAGGTTCGGATGCATCTACGTGCTTGGAGCGGTCGAATGAGGCATCTACCTACACATATCTATAGGTACAACAATGAGCATGATGTTATTATTTACACGGTCGGTAAGGATACGCAGTGCGAATTTGGGCAGCCAGGCCATCGTTTTCAAAAGTCTGTTTTGGTCCGTTTTACACTGAAACGCAACCCCGGAGTTTTCAAACTAAGACGGGATCTGCAGAATCTTTAAAAGTCTCCGTTTTCCAGTGTGGAAAACTCCGAAGTAGTGATAACGACAGGTGTAACCGTAGCAAAAGTTATGCGTTTTAAAACGAAAACGCACTAGTGTAAACGGGGCTAGTGTAAAAGGTTAGTCTGGAATTTTTTCATTGGTTGGTTTGGAATTCTATGATTGATTGTTTTCGAGTGTTATGACCGGCTGAATTTTTGTTATTAGATGGTTTGTAGTCTTATCTGTTGGTTTGAGGTGTTATGTTCAGCTGGATTGTGGTGTTGGTTTGTAGTGGATCAATTGATATGGAAACTTGTGAATAATCTTACTCTTTGACCAGGTAAACCAATTATGCCTTTCTCTCCTTTTTCTGCTGGAGGCCCTTCAAAACCCTGAGAAACACAAAAATGTATGTAAAACCACATGAATGAGCTTCAGCTAACACAGGTCACATATCAGGGCCTGCTATTTTAGTTTAGAAGTTATTACGACTAATAAATTCAAATAAATATGCAGCAATTCTCACCTCTGGGCCAGGTGCTCCACAAATTCCTTTCTGTCCCTTTCTCCCCTACAAAAAAAGTTATAAAAATCCACCATCATTTTCTCCTTGAAAGCTGCCTGGCGTCCTCAACAACTGAATACTTGTTTCACATATGGACATTTTACCTTTTCGCCTTTTACATAGTCTTCTGGGTTGGGCTCCACATATTCAAAAGGACCTGGTTCACCCTTATTCCCCTGATCCCCCTGTAGGAGAACCAAGATGATGTTGTTAAACACAAATTCAAGTGTGATATTAAGCCAGCACTGCCACGTGTGTTATTTACCTCATCTCCATCTGGTCCAGCCAGTGATCTTCCTGGGTCTCCCTATGGACAAACAGAACAAAATATCATTCAAGAACATTTAAAATGATCAAAAATGGCTTCATATTGTGCACAGGTAACAAAAGAACAAGCAGAAGTGCATGCTAAATGAAAGATGCTAGAAGTCTAGGGCTGCTGCACTCGAACAAAGATTTTCAGGTTTTCAAATCTGAGCTAATAAACTGTAAACTTCAGGTAGAGAAACGTCTCAGTGAATCTTCAGTTTCATAGGCATGAACTTGCAAAACTCACCGGTAGGCCTCTTGGACCTGGTAATCCTTGAAAGCCCTAGAATTAGAAAAAAAAAACATTAAATGAAATAAAACAAAAATATTTTTAAAAAGTATATTTTTGGTGAGCATAACATATCTTTTGAATTTTGCAAAAAAAAAAAAACATACATAGTAATAGTATGGATGAATCAAAAATGGTGCTATTTGAAGAGTAAATGCTTTTCTCACCATAGATCCATCAAGTCCCATTCGTCCTTGTGGACCTTGTGGGCCAAAGACCCCTTTTAGCCCCTTTGTGCACATGCAAACACAGACACACACAAACAAAACAAACCTAACTAATAAATACAACTGCACCAAAGTAATACATTATAGCTTATATAAGGACTGCTTTTTTAGCACTTAGTACATACTTCTGGTCCAGGTATTCCAGGTAGTCCATCAACACCCTGTGAATGAGGATAACAGAATTGTTGAGTATAGAAAAGATGATTCTAAAGTATCTCTAAAAAAAAAAAACTACAAACGTATTTTACTGTTTAAGAAATCAGCTTTGTTTGCTTATATGACACAACACTGCTCAACCTCTGGACTGCATGCAGAATATAGTCAGTAGTAATAAAATATAAACACAAACACAATTTTTGGAATTATACACACAGGTGTTCCAGGAAAGAACCTTATCCTTGCAAATGTGTCTCCTTTGGCTCCTTTTAACCCTGGTAGTCCCTGAAACAAGGAAAAAAAAACGAAAAGGAATCATGGACATCATTTACTGTGGGAATGAACACACAAAATGAACCCGGTCAACACGAAAGATACATTACAAATAATAATAAAAAAAAACAAATAATATGTAGATTCATTGTGTACCAAGAAAAAACGCTTGTAACGTCTCTCATACCATGGGTCCTGGGAAGCCAGGTCGTCCTATCTCACCATTCAACCCACGCTGCCCTCTAGTTCCATTACAGCCATCCTTCCCTGGAAGCCCAGGAAGACCACCAGGCCCTGGATGACCCTGGAAGATGAATATAATATAATATAATATAATATAATTCACACATGCTGTCTAGTATGCTGATCAATTGTTACATTTCTATTGCATTTTTCCTGTCACTTACAGGCACTCCACCTAATCCAGCATAGCCTTCATCTCCTTGAAAGCCCTAATACAAAAGAGTGCAACAGAATGAAAGCCCTTGTACTGAGTTTTCTAAGAATTGTGTGTGGGTGAGTGTGTATTTTTATGTACTTGGTCTCCGTCCGGGCCAGAGAGCCCAGGCAATCCTATGAATCCACGTTGACCCTTTTCGCCATGAACTCCTTGGGGGCCAGGTAAACCTGGAAGCCCCTGTAGGCCCTGCTGACCTAACACACCAGGATACCCCTAGAAAAAAAGAGACCATATTATATAATAATATTATAGTAACACTCCCTGCAAATCTACATACTCAGAAAAAGGTACAAAGTGGTAAGGAAAAAAGCACGTTTGTACCTTTATTTGCCCATACCACACACACACACACTTAGGTCCATATATATTTGGTCACAGGCACAATTTTTATTATTTTAGCTGCTGACCAAAACATATTCAAGTTACAGTTATATAATGAATATGAGCTTAAAGTGCACACTCTGATCTTTAATTTGAGGATATTTACATGAAAATTGGAGGAATTTAAAGGAACACTCCACTTTTTTTGAAAATAGGCTCATTTTACAACTCCCCTAGAGATAAACAGTTGAGTTTTACCGTTTTTGAATCCATTCAGCCGATCTCCGGGTCTGGTGGTAGCACTTTTAGCTTAGCTTAGCATAGATCATTGAATCGGATTAGACCATTAGCATCTTGCTCAAAAACGACCAAAGAGTTTCGATAATTTCCTAATTTTCCTAAGAGTCCTTCGAAAAAGAGTAGCGGTGTTACCCCGGCATCCTAGCCAAATTTGCCCGTTGGCCTCTGACCATCATGGCCTCCTAATCATCCCCATACACTGATTGGCTTCATCACTCTGTCTCCTCTCCACCAGTAAGCTGGTGTGTGGTGGGCGTTCTGGCGCACTATGGCTGCCGTCGCATCATCCAGGTGGATGCTGCACACTGGTGGTGGTTGAGGAGATCCCCCCCCTTGTATGTAAAGCACTTTGAGTGCCTTGAAAAGCGCTATATAAATGTAATGAATTATTATTATAATTTTCCTATTTGTACCATGTGTAGTTCCCAAGTAGTTCCCAGCTATATCATAACTAGTTACCTAGCTGGGGACTACTACTATACGGAGCCCTTTAAGGGACATTGTGGTAGGAAAAATTCAGGGTGAGTGAAACAAATTCGGGGTGGGAGGAAAAATTTTTTTTTTTAAATGTTTTGTGTTCTCTCGCAAAACCAGTTGAGTTCGGACAAACTCTTCCTGTTTACTTTACAGCTTGCAATGGTTACAGCTTGTATGTTCACAATGGAGCGGTTCATAGAGTTTTGTTTTGAACTTAGACTCAATAAAGTAATAGTTATACAGTCAGTGCTTAGTTCAAGGCACGGTTTTGGGACATTCTAAAACGCCTAATGTGGCTTAATGTTTCAAAACAGACATTAAATTCGATAATAATAAATCCTGATTAAAATTATTAGGCAAACATTAATAATCTTATTAATAATATTACTAATAAAGCATAATATGAATGCAACGCCCTGCCTTTTCATCCCCATAGAAAATGCTTAAGGTAGGCTAATGAAAGGTTCATACTGGTATGTTCACAATGGAGCGGTTCATAAAGTTTTTATTTTGAACTTGTACGCAAGTATAAAGAAATACAGGTTAGTTCAAGGCACGGTTTTGGGACATTCTAAAACGCTTAACGTGGCTTATGAAAACATGAGGACCAAATTCGATAATAATAAATACTAACAAAATTATTAGGATAATATTAATAACCTTATTAATAATATTACTATTAATAAAGCAGAATAGCCCAGAATATGAATGCAACGGATTTGGTATTTTTAAATCATTTAAGCATTTTATGGGGGAGAAAAAGCTTACGTGCAGGGAGCTGCATTCATATTCTGGGCTTCTGCTTACTAATAATATTACTAAGGTTATTAATATTAGCCCAATAATTTGATCACCTTTTATTATCGAGTTTGGTCCTCCAGTGTCACTGTTTTAAAGCATTAAGCCACATTAAGTGTTTTAGAATGTATTTCTTTATGCTTGAGTCCAAGTTCAAAATAAAACTCTATGAACCTCTCCATTGTGAACATACAGAGCTGTATGAACCACTGCAAGCTGTAAAGTAAATAGTCCGAACTCAACTGGTTTTGCGAGAGAACGCAAAAGTTTTGCGAGAGAACACAGATATCTTTGCGAGAGAACGCAAAGTTTCACGAGGGAACGCAAAAGTTTTGCGAGAGAACGCAAAGCATTTTAAAAATATTTTTTCCTCCCACCCCAAATTTTTTCCACTCACCCCGAATTTTTCCCACCACAATGTCCCTAAAAGGGCTCCGTACTACCACTACTGGGAACATTTTAATCTATTTCAAATTGTTCCAAATTTAATATTTTGGAATGTACACTACTGTTCAAACATTTAGGCTTCTCAGTAAAAAAAAAAAAATTGCTAGTTTGTTTGTTTGTTGTTCTTTTGAACTTTCTATGAAAAAATTCTTGAGAAAATGTGTCACAGTCTCCACAAAAATATTAAGCAACACTGTTTTCAGCAATGAAAACAATAAGAAATGTTTGAGGCAAATCAGCATATTAGACAAAGATTTCTGAAAGATTGCGTGACACTAAAGACTGGGTAATGGAAGCTGAAAATTCAACTTTGCATCACAGCGATAAATTACACTTTAAAATTTATTTTACAGCCATGCAGCACTGATGAGCATGAGAGACTTCTTTCAAAACCATAATAAAATTATACAATCCCAAACTTTTGAACAGTAGTGTATTTTTTCAAAATCACCACAAGGGTGTGACAAAACATCAAGAACATATTACATGCACAGCACTGTTGTGTCACTAGATGCTGCTCCAGGCTTGATTGGTCACTGATGTTAAGTGCTCTCATATTGTTTGAGAGTGATTCATCAGTGATATTAAGTGCTTTCTTTAGTGTTCTAAATGTGACAGGTGTGCAACTGTGTATATAATTGCATGTACCATATAAAAACAATTTGTATCGCAATCTGATTAGTGCTATAAAAATAAAGACATGTATTTATTAAAAAATGGATGGGACCAAAAAATAAATAAAAATACCACTTTCCTGAGTATGAATTAGTGAATTTCATGAGTGACTGATTATCTAAAAGAGCTGACAGAAACAACACGGGAACTAAGAACGTGCGCGCACACACACACACACACACACAGAGTTGGGAACAGCAGTGGAGCACTGGGATTTAGCAGTGTTTATATACACACACACAGCAAAAATCCTCAAAAAAGTACAGTGGCAAACATGTGAAATATTTGACTGAAAGTTGTCCATGCGCACACACATCCTCTCTTCAAGCTCACAATCCTTAACAGCCTCCCTAAATGGGAGGAAAGAATCATGTTAATTGCAGGTTCTTCCCACAGCTGGTTTGTGACAGTTTCAGTTTTAGAGCACTTTTAATTAAAATACCAGGAATGATTCTCTCTCTTTCTCTTCCGCTGGTCAATATCTTGAGCTGACAAAGCCAACAGGTTTCATCCTTTATTTATGCAAACACACAGGCATGTTTTTTTTTTTTTGATGAATTCTTTGACCTGTAAGGCATTGGATTTGACTTTGATCAGACACAATAGCAAAGCACTGACAGGACAAGTCAATGAGTAAAAACTACAGACTAAAGTGTGTGTGTATGTGTTTGCTCAAAGCATTGCCCATATGCACAGTACTGTTCAAAAGTTTGGGATCAGTAACATTATAAGAAATACTTTTAATAAAAGTATTATTTAAATGTGACCATATTAAAGACATTTATAATGTTACAAAATATCTCTAGTTCAAATAAATGCTGTTATTTTGAACTTTAAAAAAACCTTTTGAACAACAGTGTACATAGCTGCAATATTTATCTTCATATAACTTTTAAATTTACTAACTAAACAAAAAGACATACATCACATTCTACTTGACTTTGTGATGTGAAACAAGTATGAGAGTATGAGTGTGTGTTAAGCAGCATGCACTCAGTGGTTGTGACAGAGGTAGATCAGTGTGTGTCGAGGATATTCACAGTCTTTCAGTGAAGGCAGTGACTGTGATAATTACTAAAGACCCAATGGATTCCCTCAGCAACACACACACACACACACACACACACACACACATCCGTACACCTCTGGTTTACAATTATGGCTTGCACAGCAAAATACAGCTGTCCACACTATCACACACTACTCCTGAACCATACAGACATGTATTCACATGTAAAACGCATTTAAAGATCAAGAGAGCCGTTCAGGTTCTAGTGCTTAAAACCGGAAGTAAATTAGCATGTTCAAGTGATGGGCTTTTATCACAGGAGATTCTGATTTATTAGTGAAAAAGCTAACGTTTTTTAAAAGAGACTTTCTTATTTTGTTCATGTCATACAGTTATACTTTTTTTAAACTGCTGTATGCATCAAAAGCATGCTAACAAGTAGCTATAAGGGTTTTTAGCCTTAACTAAAACTATTGAAATGGAATAGACATTAACTTAGAAAAAAAACAAAAAACAACTTAATTTCTGTCATGACAACTCTCGGAGGGATTGGCATGGTAATGTACATGACAATGTTAATGTGTTTGGTCTTAATAGATCTGCTACGCTGCTGCGGCAGAGCAAGTACCAATACTTGCTACTACCAATACATCCATAACATGCTGCTGTGAGGTTGCAAAAAATACTGCTGTTGCACATATAACATGAAATAGCATATATGAATACACCGTTGCAAATCTATACAGGTGGAGCTGGGGAAGGTGGAGGGTTTCTGAAGCACACTGCAACTGCTACAGCAAGCACTAGCTAAGCATTTGAATGTTGAGCAGCAAGCTCATTGGCTGCTGATACAAAAAGAACCAGTTGGCTGCACCACGTGATAATAGCTATGTTTCCATCCAAAGATGTGAATTTAACTTATCTGCAAATAAGCACCGTTTCCATCCAACGAGTCAAAGAGAACAAAATCTGATAAACTGGCACTAAATATCACTAAGAAAAGTAGGAGAAGCCACTAAATCTAATAATTTTCATATATGATAAATTACTTTTATCATTACTTTTAAATTACATTTCAGAATGACCAAAAAACATCTCAGATGCTGTGCAATGAGATCGTTCTGCTGGTTAGACAAGTTATCACATCCCATCGTGCAAAGTCACATGATTGATGTTTTTTGATGCGCACAGTGGAATTCATTCGGTAAATTTGTTTCCAACATAGTTTTTGTACGTTTTTTCTTATCGGATAAAAAGTTTATCCTACTCAACTGTGCGCATAAGTTTTTATGCACATTTTTAGAATTTATGCACATTGTGGCGTTACCATCCAGGATTATGTTTCCACCTGATGGAAACATAGCTAACGATGTCATTGTGTCAGACTGAGTTTACCTATTGGACTGCGCCATCTAGAGTTTCATGACAGAACTTTAGATTTATTTTAGCCCGTTTCCAAGGCAACAAAAATGTAATAAAAACTACGAAGACATCTTTAAAGAAAAACCTACAAAAATTTTTCAAAATTTCTAAAACTTTAACTTAAAAACAAAATATAAAAATAAATTTTAATTTAAAATATTAAAACAAAATATAATAGTATAACCAATGTTACTAAAATAACTCTGCTTGCTACTGTATATGGACTAGAGCAAGCAACGCGGAGGTCATGGGTTCGATTTTCAGGAAGTTTGTGAACTGATAAAAACAAGTCACTTTGGATAAAAGTGCAAGCAAAATGCACAGGTGTAAATGCAAAAAAAATCTTATTTATGTCATCTCATAATAAAAAAGGGGGATATTTCTGGTGAACTTACTCGAATAAACAAGCATTTATTTGAAGACGCGGGGTCAGAAAAGATGTGGCTAATACTTGCGTTTGCAAGACCCCATAATCCTCCTCATGCAAACATTCCACAGTTCTAATAACAGCTATGCAAATGTCCTCAAAACCCTCCCATAATCTCCTTCTTAAGATTTCCACTAGACCAACACGTGTGGCACACAGCGCGTGACATATTTAACTAGAGTGATATCCTGGCCAGGATTTCTAAATTTCCTAAAATGTCCAGGTTTTGGCTTTGTTTTCCTACTGACAAGCTCCCTACAGTCCTCATACATTATACAGTGTGTATGATTATTTGCATTGCTTTGACCGTTCTCTGTAGATCCTACCTTCTCACATGTTCCAATTGGTTGATTATCTACAATGCCTGCACGCTATTGGTCAAACTACTTTTTAATCATTCCCTTCAACAATTATGAAACTAAAGACATTTGGCAATTTAGAAATCCCGGCCAGGACTTGTAAAGATGACATATGGTCACCTTAACTTAGCACCCATGTGCTGTGTCCCAGCAGTGAACTCAGAAAGAAAAAAAGATGATTATTTACACTAAAAACACACTGCAAAACTCACAGGCACACGCAAGCACACACACACCCTCACACCTTTCATTAGAGAGAGTACTAGTTGTTAGCAGCTCAAAGCCTACAGACTGTGTGATTACGGGAGCCAGAGAAAGTGTTTTACTCACACACACACTAACGCACAGACGCTGAGTTGTGCCGTAATAGATCAGAGGTCAGAGACTAGACTAGCAGACATGTGGCCTGAGGCATGAGGACTTCTGGCCTCATTTTGGAACAACAGAACCAAGACATGAGCGACAACATAATACAGCACAGGACACACACAGAGGCAATCTGGGTCCCTTGTTGTAGGTTTTTTTCTAGGCAGATTACTGGTTACTACTTTACTAAGACTCACAGTATGTCAGAACGGAACACTAGTTTATTACATGCTGCATACTTATTAAAAATAGAATGTAAAACATTAAGTAACATGTCATGGTAAAAGTTCAGGGTTGGCAAGATTTTTAAATGTTTTTTAACCTCTTATACTTACCACAACTACATTTATTTGAACAAAATATGAGCAAAAATAGTAATACTATTACAATTTAAAACAATTATTTTCTATTAGAATTATAATGATTATATAGTACAATTATTAATGCATTAATAATTACAATATTTAAAATGTAATTTATTCCTGTGATGGCAAAGCTGAATTTTCAGCATCATTACTCCAGACTTCAGTGTCACATGGTCCTACAGAAAACATTCTAATACGCTGATTTGCTACTTAATATTCTTTAGAAACCATGAGTTTTTAATAGAGAATTCAAAAGAACAACATTTTTTTTAAATATAACTTTTGTACCATTTGTAAAATGTCTGTAAATGTTTTTACTGTCACTTTAGTTTACTTATCAATTAAATTAAATCAATGATTTAATGCATCGTTGATTTAATTTATTTATCAAAATATAAATTTTTCTCTTTTTTTTTTTAAATGTACTGAGCCTAATATATAAAAAGCTTTGTTAAATATGACATTTATCATCTGGGTCCTGTTTCAAGACAAACAATCACTACCAATTCTTAATCATACTGCATAATGCAGAAATAGTATGAATACTATATACTAATATGCCCTTCCAAAAACCGCCAGTGTTTGTTTGTGTGAGAAAAAAAACTGAAATTTTTTATTTTTTGATATGATTCTCAGCATATATGATCCAGCTGATGTCCATGATGGACATGTACGGTAGTATTCTTTAAAGTACCATGCATAAGGGAACGGGGAGATCATTAGAAAGGGAATGCCTGAAAAAACCGTGTTCACTTTTTTGTTGTGTTTGATGTGTGTGACTGCACTTAAGTGTGTATGCGTGTTATTTTCATAGGAGATGACTAGGTTTTTCATTAATTTATGAGTCCTCATCCCACCCCATTCCAGGGATTTCTGGGATAGTTCCAGTATTCCAGTGACTGCACTTTGATTACAACAACTGAAGTGTTCATTATCTCATTATCAACAACTAGTTTGTGTGTGTGTGTGTGTGTGTGTGTGTGTGTGTGTGTGTGTGTGTATAAAAATTAGCATGAACACAGACTATTCAAATTCCTTTCAACAGAGTCTGATCTGTTCAAAGAAGACAAAAATGACAGTTATGACAAATATTTCCAACATGGATGATTCAGAGAATTCATCTGTTAGTGTGTGTGCTATAAGCAGCTGTGCACACTCTTGTAACTGCAGTCCTAACTGTAATTGGTCCACTGAGCTTTACGAGGCTGCCGTAAATTTGTCGCTCTTGTGCTAAAGACTATTATTATTTTGACTTAAGAACCTTCTGCAAGGACACATTCACTCTCTCTCTGCCACACAGACACACAAATCCACACCACCTTACATACTTTTCGAACTGTTTTCCTTCAGGTTCTATCTTAAAAACGCATTACATCCACTTCGTTTTTTTTCTATGCTTTACGCACTATTGTCCTACTTTGCAAGATAAAAATTGAAGGAGTGCTTCCCAAAACAGATATAATAGAAAGTTTGGGGTCAGTAAGATTTTATAAATTTTTTTATTTAGCAAGGACACATTAAATTATTCAAAAGTGACAGTAAAGACTTTTATAATGTTACAAACAATTATATCTGAAATAAATGCTGTTGTTTTGAATGTTCTATCATTAAAGAATCCTGAAAAATTGTACCATGTTTCAAGGAGAACTGTTTTCAGCATCGATAATAATCAGAAACGTTTATTTAGCAGCAAGTCAACATATTAGAATGATAATATATATATATATAAAATCATTTCTGCTGAAATATATATATATATATATATATATATATATATATTTCATTTCATTTATATATATAAAATCATTTCTGCTGAAATATATATATATATACATATACACACACACACACACGACCATACACACTGAACAAAATTATAAACG
>JAFVLL020033400.1:0-19239 GCA_021397915.2 Tor tambroides | reverse complement strand
AGTTGGAGGACATGTTTGATATTTTGAGCCAATTTTAGGACACATTGTTTTCATTTGTCATGCGATCCTCATTCGTTTAGTGTATGATGCCCAGTCCTTCCTCTACAAAGTCAACAAGTAGGGATGGCTCGTTAAGGTTTTAACGGTATTACTATATATATAGATAGATATAGATAGATATAGATATCATATTTATATAAAATTAAGAACTTAATTAACATTTTATTTATATTCTGAAATGTAAAATAAATATCATTAAACGAAATTAATATAAAAATCAATTTGTAAATGCATCAGTGTGCAGATATTTTATATTTATATTTATATTGTTTTATATAAGACAAGATACAATAAGAACATGAACAAAGAAACAAAGTAAAACAAACCGACAAAAACAATAAAACACAGAGACAAATGAACAGAGCTTGAATTTTTTTTCATGAGTATACTAACTCTTCAGGTAAATAATATACTGTACTCTCAATAATGGCGGAAGACAGGATTTGGGGCAGAAGTTGAATAAAGTAGTTATTTTTGTTTTCGTTGCGCAAAAAAAGTATTCTCGTAGCTTCGTAAAAGTACGGTTGAACCACTGATGTCACATCGACTGTGTTACCGATGTCCTTACTACTTTTCTGGGCTTGAGAAAATTTCAGTTGCGTTGCTGTCTATGGAGGGTCAGAAAGGTCTCAGATTTCATCAAAAATATCTTCATTTGTGTTTTGAAGATGAACGAAGGTCTTACTAGTTTGGAACTACATGAAGGTGAGTAATTAATGACAGAATTATCTTTTCTGGGTGAACTATCCCTTTAAATTAATAAATGTAATTATGCTAAACTTTTCCAGAATACCATAATTTTATGTTTGAAAAAAAAAAGACTTAAATATAAATAAAAACATCAAATACTACAAATGTGTAATGAACGTATACTGTATTTTTTTATTAGAAATACATTATAGTTTTTTGGCACAATGTGATCAGAACTATGAAACTGTATGTCTATGTGAGCTCATTGTTTAGTTAAACTGAACAGGTAGTACAGGGATATTATGCCAACATATTCTTTTTTACATGTATAAATCATAATCTTATAAAGTGAAATAAAATATATGTTAAAAATAAACTAATTATGATAGCACCACCATTAAAAAGGAACCAATAAGACTATGAGAAATAATTGTGGTGAGAGACTGGGAATAATCCAAAAGAGAAAAGAAGGGGAACACCTGTGAATAAGATTATATGGACTGAATAAAATAAAGAGCTGCATTTGAAGTATCTGCATGGAACTCCATTCTGTTTTGAATTAGCCTAATTAAATAATAGTAATAATAAATGAAATCTGCTCTTAGATATTCAAACAAACGTCAGAATGCAGTAAAAAATGCAACATTTCTTCACACAGCTTATCATAAATCATGATCAGCAGTTAAAAGAAGCGATTCTTTTTAAACTTATTTGATTCTTTGTAAGTGTAGATAACTAACTTACTCTGTCTTTTACTCATCCGCTCTTGCCTTGTTGTCTTTGCATCAGGTGCCGGTGTCATCCTGTTTTCATGCTGTTCCATCTCTGTTGTTGTAGAAAATCTTTTTCAAAAAATCTCTCAAGTCATGGAGTTCCAGATGGCAAAAATCAGACTTCACTGGACAAGGCAAGAAAGCTGAGATGCCTGCAGAACATTTAGCGATCTCAAATGTGGCTCTCTACAATTCATAACCACTGATCTCTGATCACTGGTCTCCTCCTTTTCTTTTTTGGCTCATCCCCAAAGGTTCTCACTCATCCAAAAGCCCCATTCATGCATCTTTCAGCAACAGCAATGCTCAATATATACTCACTGTGTATATTGATAGATTAAAATAAAAAAAAAATAGTGAATTCACTTTTTTTTATTTACAAACATATATTTTGCATTATTAGTTCACGAAAATACTTCAGACAATGGAGCGTGAACAGTAACTTATGTCCTTGGAAGAATGTAAACCTGTGCCTGATTTTCAACGCTAAATGAATCAGGTTTATGAATGATCTTTTTACAACAATGTGGATATACAGTAATGTATATTAATAAGCCAAAGCAGTTTTCCTTGTGTAGCTTCCATTGGGGTAAAGACAGGTGCTTTCCTCTGCTATAAACATACTGAAAAAATAATTTATGTGATTTTAATGTAATAATGATCACAGTGCTTTTCAACTGAAGTGTTGTTGTTCTTGTTGTTTACTTTTACTTTTAATGTAAGAGATCATAAGAAAAGAGAGAAAGTAATTTTATAGAGGAATTCTATTAATCAGAGCATCAAGTAAAGACTAAGGGAATATAGCTGTCTACATAAATTAAGAAAAGAAGTTATTCCACTGTTGTCGACTGTTTGTCTGAAACGTGTGTGTGTGTGTGTAGGAGTCTGTAAGTGAATGGAATGTGCTCACATATGATAAGCTGAGGCCCCTCATGCGGGCATCACAGAAAATTTACGAGGAAGCCTCTTGTTCCAATTAATATTATCAGACTTCAGTGAAGAATAGTCCATAAATAATAGTGGCACAGCATTTAAAAGTTTTTAATGTAAGATTTATTGACCACACCTTGGGAAGAAACATGTAGAAAAGTGAAAGAATGCAAAAACTGATCTGGCAGTCACTCTTTAGACCAACTTGGCTTTGTTACTTACATGATTAAGTATACTTTTTGCAACAAAACTCAAGACTTTGAGAGTGTTCACAACAATTTTAAGTTTATAGCTGTGTTTGTTTACTGCAGTTTAAATACAGAAGAAGCTCTCATGAACGTGTGTTGAAGATTGAAAATGTTGAAAATGTTGAATATAGTCATTATTATTATTATTATTATTATTATTTGGCACACAAAAGCCTTCTGTTGCTTCTGAAAATTACAGCTGAACCACTGGAGTAACATGGACTACTTCCATGATGTTTTTACCTTTCTGGGCCTTCAAAGTGAAAGTTGCAGGCTGTCAATGGAGGGACAAGAAACCTCCCAGATTTCATTTAAAATATCTTCAGTTGTGTTCTGAGGATGAACGAAAGTCTTAGGGGACTGGAAGAACTTGAGGATGAGTAGCCTAATTAATGAATTTTCATTTTTGAGTGAACTATCCGTTTAACATTTTATTGAGTTTCAGACCACAATAGTTTGTGATTGTTGTTCTCAGAGAGCTTTAATGAATTCTTTAATATAGAGTTCAACTGAAAAATTTTTTTTTCAAGTTTTTCTTTTCTTCTCTATTTTTTCTTTGATGCACCTAATGAAACTGAATCTGTGCAGAGCTCTGATGGAATGACTGTGTCTGTTTCTGATGCTACTCATGTTCTTAGTGATTCCCAAACACATCAACTGCAGGATAAATCCCACTTCATCTATGATCTAATATCACTCGTCTAATTCAGCAGAGGAAGGTGTATTGACACGCCTGAATCTTATTAAGATTTCTTTAAAAGATATTCTCAGGCCAAAAGAGGTTCATTTTCATTTGGTTCAACAGGGGACTCGAATCACCTCCATTTATAATAATTACAGATCTGATTTAGGCTATTCAGCTGACAGGACAAAAAACTGCAGTCTTCGCTATAAACTGTGAATAATGATAATACGCTGCTGTGTTGGAGGATGAAACTATCAGTCAGGAAGGCATTTGAGTTTGTAAATTTGGCCTCTAATAATAGCATCCGATTCGTTCAAGCGATCGGTTCGTTTTCGAAAATCATCGCCGATCGAAATAGTAAATTTTTTGCTGAAATTTAGTTAAATTCGAGAATATTGTGTAAATATACTTTTTATATCACGTTTACAGTTCTTGATGGTAACTCTTTAGAATAATGAATGAATGAGTGAATGATGCATTTATATAGCGCTTTATTGTGTATTGCTGTACATCCAAAGCGCTTTACGATCATTAGGGGGTCTCTCCTCAACCACCACCAGTGTGCAGCATTCACCTGGATGATGCGACAGCAGCCACAGGACAATGGCGCCAGTGCGCTCACCGCACACCAGCTACAGGTGGAGAGGAGAGACATAGAGCCAATTAAGTGGACGGGGATTATTAGGAGGCCATGATTGACAAGAGCCAGTGGAGGGAATTTGGCCAGGACACCGGGTTTACACCCCTACTTTTTATGAGAACTGCCATAGGATTTTTAATGACCACAGAGAGTCAGGACCTCGGTTTAACGTCTCATCCGAAGGATGGCTACTACAGTAATTTTAACTGAAATATGACCGTGGACCACAAAACCAGTAAGAAGCATGGGTATATTTGTAGCAATTTATATAGGTCAAAATGATCAGTTTTTCTTTTATAGCAAAAATCATTAGGATATTAAGTAAAGATCATGTTCCATGAAGATATTTAGTAAATTTCCTACAGTAAATGTATCAAAACTTAATTTTTATATGCATTACTAAGAACTTCATTTGGGCAGCTTTAAAGGCAATTTTCTCAGCATTTTGATTTTTTTTTTTTGCACCCTCAGATTCCAGATTTGTCCCATCCTAACAAATCATACATCATTGGAATTTGGAAAGCTTATTTGTTTAAAAAAAAACGGACCCCTATGGCTGGTTTTGTGGTCCAGGGTCACAAATAAAACCGTTGAAATAAAACGAAATTAACAAAAAGATTTAGAAGCCGCCTTCTTGAAGATTAATGAATTCACTATTAATATAAAGACTTAAAAATATTAGGCTATTTACAATGGCTTTACAATCTCGATCAGGCACGTGCAGAAGCGGGGGCTTTGTTTGGAGGCTCAAATTTGGAGTAAACGGATGCGAGTCGGTTCAACTGAATCATTACAATGAACCGTTTTAAATGATTCGTTCTGGAATTGGACTCCACACTCTGGACGCGCATCTTGTTCTCCAGTCGGAGCCGATCCGAGCTGCTTGTCTGCGGGATGAAGGCGATGATGATGATGTGAAGATCCGCCGGTCGAACCGATTCACCGGACAGACTTGTGAATAATAGGTAATAAACAGACTGTCATCCTGACAGAATATGACGGAGCTTCACCGCAGATGCTCAGCCGGTACCGGCGGCTCTCTGCCCGGGATCAGCCGCTCCAGCTCCGCGGGTGGAGGTGGAGGAAAAGGCGGATTATCGCAGCCGGCTGGATGGCGCTGTCTGTTGTCTTTCACCATCCTTTTCCTGGCGTGTGTGTGTGGATTCATCTCCAGACTGTTCGCGGTGATCCGCTTCGAGAGCCTCATCCATGAGTTTGATCCGTGGTGAGTAACTTTCCGTCCTGACAGCGCTCTATTTCTTCGAAACACTCTAAAAACTCTTGATAACTGCAAAAGTCATCTTGTATTGTGTATTTGATCTGTTGTGCTTTAACTGTCAGAGCTGCAGTAAAGTGTGTGTTTAGAGAGATGGTCAGAATTGAGGGAAACTGTTTTTACCTCAGATTGTCTCAAAACCTAGTGAGCTGTCTTAGTAAGAGTAAGGTTTTGAGACAATCTGAGGATGATATCCTATGTCTATATATATATATATATATATATATATATATATATGTATATATATATATATCATATGACATATATGTCTATAGACAGCATATGAACAGAGCTGATGTTTCAGAGCAGCACTGAAGGCAAACATCTGCTTTAGCTTTCTGTTCTATTTTCAAGCTAAAGAGAGCAGTGGCTGTGTCTCAAAATCTAGTAAGCTGCAGTATTGAGTGTCGAGTTAGAGTGATCTGTCTTCCAGACAGTATTTTTGATCTTGTGATCTCCGACTATGTGATATCAGCTTCTCTGAGTTGACCTGGAGCACACTGATGCCTGCATTTTTCTTCAGAGGTCAGGTGTGTTTAGACACAGTGGTGTTCTGTATGTTTAGGAGCTTTTCTCAACAATCAAAATGTCAGTTATTAATTTAACATAATTTGTTGGCAAGGGTATTATTTGGTTTTGGCTTTATGCAACTTGCTGTACGTTCGTTTTAATAGTCTAGCAGGTCAGTTAGTTGTGTAGATGTTGACATGGTGAGTACTGGAAGGCCATCGGAGGAAAAAAGGATGGATTTACTTAAAAATTAAACAATCATTTTTGCACAAACAAGACACTTTTTCAGTTTTTTACATGGAATTTTAAGCAATATTAATTAAGAAACCTTTGCTGGCAATAACCAAATGTTTAATATTCATTTGTGTGTTTTGCTTAAAATACTGAGACATGCCAATTTTTATGCTGCAGCATTACAGATATCACACATGCTCATATCTGTTTACGTCTGCCGAGGTTTCAAGTTCATTTTCATTTTTTCATTTTTTTAAAATTCAGTCTGCTCATATTAGTTTCAAGATGTTCTTAATTGATTCTATAATGAGATGAAGTGAAGTGGAACAGATTGTCTGCTGTTATTGTCTGGACTAATTGAAGGTGTTTGGTGACTCAGAGTTGAAAAGTTATTACATTTCAATCAAAGAAGGCATTGAAACATTTGCAATAAGACCAGAAACATGCATTAAGAAAGAAAGTCTGAAATCATGTGGACTTTAAGGCTGGAGCATCTTCTTATCTGTATCAAAATGGAGCATCAGTATTGTGTTTACCTCACATCTAATGATCTTAATTGATTGAGAGGAAAATAAATTCTGGTGTTTGTGTTCACACATGAGTAGAGGAGACAGAACAAGACGTAGATGGATGGAGAAAGCGCTCTGGCTCGATCCTGTGGTTTGTTTGCCAAACATCCAGTTCCTCCTGCTGCTCGGCGAGACACAGATAGTTAACCAGTATTGATTAAGTAGCTGTTAGAAACACCGCTGCGGTCTGTTCTCCCTGATAACACACAAATATGGATTTTCTCCATCGTTTAATCCACTGAGTGGTTGGATTCAATTCAAACTGTAGATTAGTAAAGTAAATCAGGTCAGAATGTAAAAGACCTGCTTATAAGAAACATTTTTGTATATAATTGCTAAAGTATTTATTGCACGATTCTCCTCAGTAAAAGCGCTGCTGCAATTTCACTCATCTTAAGTGAATTACATAAACAAGGTTTCATCACGGAGCAGGTGCGTTTAACCCATGAACAAAAGATTAATTTTGTCTCTTCACAGTTATTATAGAAACGTCTAACTGTTACGATCCCAGCGGCTCTTTTATGACACACTTAATGTGCTGAGGTTTATTGTGAGGATATAGAGTATAATGACAGTACAGACTGCAGTCTAAAACACATTGTACTTTTCTTTCTGGCAACCTCAGTGAGATTCTGCAATATGCATCTTGGGACTAGGGTCGTGACTGACAGCGCACTTCGAGTCTGTTTGTTTGTTGTTTTGGCTTGAAGTCGTTCTCCTTCAAAACAGCACACTCTGTCCTTGTATAATCCAGTGCATATTATTTGATGAAAATATAAATATTTATTAGATTATCCCTTTTTTTGCAGAGTGCTTCATGAAATGTTGTATCATTCAGCAGTTCTTAGAGCATGCACAGCTTTTTTCACATTTGAAGAAAAAAAAAAAAAAGTCCACAAAACAATTTTGCAAACCATGGCTCAAATTCAATCTGCATTTGAATTCGTTCAATTTAAATTGAAATTGTAGTTAAAGTTTGAGTCTGAATTTTTGCAATTTCAGTTTGACTTTAGCATTCTGGATGGAATTCAAACTTTTAACTCAAGAGTTTGAATTCCAGAGAATTCCAAAGTTCCAGCAGAAATCAATCTCTCAGAAATCATCTGCTGTTTTGTTGTATCGTGAGCAGTTTCTCTGAGGGTTTGGAGCGTTTAAACTCACGCTGAGGGTAAAAACCGAGTGTTTGTTCGTCTGCGAGTTGTTTCTGGGTTTGTATGATAAACAGCTTCATTAGTCTCTGTTAGCAGAAAGCCTCCGGTGCTTCAGCGATTGATTCTCTCCTTCAGAGCTTCTCAAGTCTGTCTGAAGAGCCGTTCGCTCGTTCTGAAGGAAAACGAATCACTCTTTGACTGAATCCTCTTATGTTTGTCTTTGCAGTTTCTGACTGAAACAAACAACATCATAAAAGTCAACAGGTTTAAGTATTATTCTTTGTCTTCTAAAACATGCACAAATGAGTCAATAGTCATCATACACTAAGAGTCTTGAGCTAAATGAATATGTTGAGCAGCTCAGATCATTTGAGTTCATAGAGACTCTAGAATCCTGTGGAACGTCATGTGAGATTACTGTCTTTTGCTCTCCATTTAATCTCATTGCTGTCTAGGAGAAAGAATTAAGTCATAAGCGAGATGTTCTGTGTCTTGTGTGTGTTTTTTTGTCCTTTTTTGGCACAGAAGTTTGTGATTCTGTTCTCTGGCGTAAACACTCGTCTAAGCCGGTCGGCTGGCACTTTGTTGGGCACATTGCTCTGTTGTGTGTGTGTGTGTGTGTGACTATAATGACATCATCTCTGGTGGCTCACAGACTGTGTGTTTTGTCAGTGCCATGTGTTGCTGGTTGGCAGACTGTCAGTCAAACACAGACATCAGACTGAGCCGAACCAGACCCACAGGAACAAGAAA
Organism: Tor tambroides; assembly: GCA_021397915.2. Classification (NCBI taxonomy): domain Eukaryota; kingdom Metazoa; phylum Chordata; class Actinopteri; order Cypriniformes; family Cyprinidae; genus Tor; species Tor tambroides. The sequence goes on along the minus strand of JAFVLL020033400.1, from coordinate 10,720 downwards.
ACAGACAGTGATGGAGGAGAATGGAGAAGAAATAGATTCCTGGAGTAAAGACAGATCAATGCATGCATGCTGAGTTGGGATGGATGATTGCTGATGAAGAACAGAATGGAGGGTCCAATGAAATCCATTTCATGTGATCCAAAATTTTCTGGATGGAAGTTGTAATGATCAAAAAGCATGTCTAATTAATTGAAATCATGGATTTTTTTTTTTTTCCAAATTTAGTTTTATTTTTCCTAAAAGCTCTTTGGATTTTAATAATCCAAAAGCATTTAATGAATTGAAGTCATGAAACGTGTACAGTTTAACGACGATTTATTGTTTAACAAAATATTTAACAAAATATTAAAGGATGAAACTGTTCATGACAGCAGTGGGCATCATTTTCAATTAATCTTTTTCTCTTTAAGAAGCACAAAAGTGAATTGCTGACAGCCTTTTCCTCCTGCTATGGTAAACGCTTTGAAAAAGTATTACTTGAGAGCATCAACACTCGCTTACTCATTTGTCATTCATCAGGTTTTCAGATGCATGCATTTCAAAGGATGTTTTGTCAGCATATTCAGACGTTTGAAGAGATTTCACTGTAAATCAGTTGATGTCACAGAAGTTCTTTGAAGTTTCTCTTGACTCTTTCTAACTCAAGAGACTCAGTGAGAATATATAATGTGCAATGTTCTCAGCCAAATCAATCTCTATATAAATCTCACTGAATCCAAATGGTCACAACTTAAAATGATTCAAAATCAGACCAAAAAAAAGAAGAAACATTTAAATAGGCTAAAACAACTTACAAGTTGATATCATGTTTCTTATTTTAATTAATCCCCTCAAAAACTGCCAAGAACCAGTCTTTGAAAACCTGAATAAATAAGGAGATTTTAAAGTCTGATTTCTAGACCTGGAAGAGTCATGGGCATGAATAAACTGGAATCTGGAATTATAGAATTTAATGATAATATTTGGGTCTAAACGTTATAAACAATTACATGTCTTGTTTTATTCTTCAGACTTCTGCCCACAAAATAAGAAAATTTCAGCTATAAACAATATTTGATGTTCGGTGATCAGGTAATGACTGTTAGTGGATGTGATTATTGTGTGTCCAGAGGTTTTGTGGTTAGCACACAAAGATGACGGCAGTATTTTACTCCAAATATTCTGCTTATGGTATAATAAATCAGTAAAACACTATTTTGAAACAGCTGAAGACGCTGTTTACCTGGGTTTGTTTTGCAGGTGTTTCAGTATTTACCATTCTTCTTCAGCCTCTGAAGATCATGTGAGTCAATGAGGTGAAATTCAGTCCGAGTTTCTCTCGGTTTCTCCTTCTCCTGCTGTTGTTTATTTCTTCATTTGTGTTTGCCTCTGGCGTTTTCATGTTGTTTTGCAGTTCTCTCTCTCTCTCTTTCTGTCTTGCGGTGTTTTGTTGCATGTGTTTGTGTCAGGGAGGTGCCGGTAAGATAGCAGCTCCCTCCAAGCCTTAAAAATAAAGCTTCCAAAATGTTTTTTTTTTTCTCAACGAAACAATTTTTTGTTCCCCAAAGAGCCTTTAAGTGTACATTTCTTAAAATAAGAATATTAAGACCATTTTTTGATCTAAACAACCTCTTTCTACTATAAAGAACCTTTTGTGGAATGCAAGGGTTCCATGGATGTTAAAGGTTCTTTACGGAACCATTGATTCCAATGAAGAATCTTTGTTTCTGAGTGTAGTGAGCTGTCTTGCACAGGCAGCTCCCTTGTAAATCAGCATCATGTAACTGTCCAGCCGCTCACATTGGACGCTCGCTTGCGATGCCTTAAAATGCTGTCTAGGTAGGCAAGTTTGGAAAACGGGCGATTTTCATTCCTTCTGCCATCCTGCAGTTCACTTTAGGCCTTGAGCAATCGTCATCACACACATATTGATTTGATTCGACTCACAAAAGTCTTCATTTCATGCTCTGCTTTGAGAATATGACAGACTATACAGCATATTTTATTGCATTGTTCTGGTTTAAATTGTATTAGACAAGGTTTTTATTCCAAAAAATCAATAATGGACATTTTTAGAAAGACTTGTCCTGGGGAATTGTAGCTCTTCTGTTAATTATCAAATTGAAAAAGCTTATATAGCTATGTTTTTATGTCGTTAAAACAAAAATATTATTTGATTTAGTCTGAATTGAATTAAATTTTATTGTTATTGATTTAAATTTTTGCTACCCTGAGTTTGCCATTAAATTAGCATTTTTTGCTGTTTTGCTGTTAATAAATTCTCCTGGGAAAATTGTAGCCTAGTTTTTTTTTCAGATATCAAACTGAAAGAGAAATTATGCAGTGTATAATACAGTGTATAATTTTCTTTCTTTATTGAAATTTTATTGTTATAATGATTATTAAAATGTTTTTACTACTCCTTAGTTTGCCATGCCTTTTCTTTTTTCTTTTAAATAATTTTCATGATTTTATGTGACTCACAATCAGACTGTCGAAAGACAACTAAAAATGCTAAATAACTTTACTCGCATGTGCCACCATATGTACTGTACATTGTTTTATGTATTTATTTTCATGTTTTTTTAATATGGTATGTTTTATGCAGTATATGCTGCACAGTGTGCAGCTCTTTCTCTCTTGTTCTCTTTTCGCTCTCTGTCTGTTTTTCTCTTTTTCTCTCTGCGGTTGGTAATAAATGAGAGCTGGCTTATTTTGCACTCTCAGTTTCTCTTCAGTTTGTCCTTGAGTTTCTGTTCTGGTGGCCATTTCTCAAAAGACAATCGATATCCTACAGTCCTTTTCAGCAGCCCTGACCTTCCTTTCGTCCCTCTCTCCACTTCCTATTTGTGTGCATGTAATTGAGAATGTAAACCGAGTTAATTTGGATTTCACCCTCACTTACATGATCCTAAAAACAGGCTTTGTTTTTTCCCCATAAAAAAAAAAAAAAAATGAATGCTTTTCTGTTGATTTTGTTTTAAAGATTGAATTGAAGAACAGACTCAGTGCCTCTTCAGACCTGTAACTTGTAACTTTTATCATATCACAATCATTCAGTTTGATTTAAAAGCCAGTTTTTACAATGTCTCTGTGTCCTTGTAAAACCGAAGCTCTTTTTTATAGCTGTACATCTATCTGTGACCTTGTGAAGTGCAGTTATCTAACAGCGGCGTCTCACACCTGCTAGTCCTCATATCTCATCTAATATAAAGTTTGAATTTGACCTTGGCAGTTTTTATGATCTGTAAATGTATGAATGACAAGATCCAACATCAACTGTTTGCAGAAAGCTTGTTGGATTCACAGGGAATGAATTTGATAGTGTTGTATTAGCTGCACAGATTGATGCCACAGTAATCCGACAGCTCTTGTTATTAATTTAAGCCTCATCTTAATATTTCTGCTCTGAAGTGTGCTGTGACTTTTTAATCTGATTTCTGCTTCATTTGGTGGCTGGCATGCACAACGCTGGAGAAAATTATTCTGCGTTTTTAATATTTGTAATGCACTAAACAGATCTCTTGTCCTTTGTTTTTACTGCATCAACAGTGTTTGTACTTGTACGTGTGCGTTTGTTATGTGATGGGTCATTGTGTACTGTTTATGAGCTAGAGATCATGTGCTTGAGGGTTTTTTGTGTTTGCGGTGATACATGTGAAATAATGAACCTGCATCCTTTAATTCATGGTCATTCTGACTGAAGTTTTCATGTAGAATCTGGCTAGATGTGTTCGAATTCAATCAAACCTGAGTCTCAGATTGAGACCTTTTTCATGATCCCTTTGGGCTCTTCCCCAAAAATAAAAAATGCCAAAAAATAAATACATAAATAGGCAGAATTGCTGTGTCAGAATTTAACCAGGGCTCAGGGATATTTACTCCAGATATTTAAAGCAAAGACATGCCTTTGGAACAAAAACATACTTTTATTTTTTCTTCATTTTAACTCTTTAGAAAACATGTAACATTTTTATGTGCACATTACAATATTTTATAATATTGTATTCAAGGTTTAAACCTGATCTTTTACATTACATACAGCTGGTTTTGTATTTGACATTTGCATTTGTATTTGTATTTGTATTTGACACTTTGATTTCTTTTTCTTTTCTTTTCTTTTCTTTTCTTTTCTTTTTTTTGTATTGTTAATTGACATGTTAACTGTTCAGATTGGCAATTTAAATAAATAAATCAAATATTTGCATAAATGGGTGATGTTCTTCTGTGTGTTTAAATTGTAGGACAATTGTCTCCATTAAGCAAAAAATTATCCTGAAAATGTAATTATAGGATTTAATTAATAACAAAATTATAGGATTAATTTAATATAGAAAATGTAATTATTTTTATATTATTAATTGACACAACTGTTCATATTTAATTGAACAAGTTAAATATTTGCATAAATGTTTGGGAAAAATGCATCCATTAAGATAAACAATTATATGGAAAATGATCAAAATGTAATTCTAGTGGCAAATATTAAGCCTGTTCTTATGCATTATATTCAGATTCTTTTGTGTTTTATATTTTATATTGTATAATTATTATATTATTAATGGACATAACTGTTCAGATTGGCAATTTAAAATAATAAATTAAGTATTTGCATAAATGGTTGACTTTTTGTTGTTTATATGGAAGAGAAAAATTCCCCCAATAAGCTGAAAAAATATCTTCAATTTAATTCCAGGGGAAAATATTGTCTGATCAAATATAAGCAAATAAATAAATTTATTTCTTTGTGTTTGTAAAGTATGAAAAATATGGCACTATTAAGCAACAAAAATTGTCCTCAAGATTTAATTCTGTGGGCAAAATATTATCCCTTAATAAAGTGGAGTAATTCTTGACATTGATGTAGTGTGTAGTATTCAGTACACATTCCTCACGATCTCTTCAGTGCTCAGGCAGTGTTAGATCAGAACATGTTTGACTGTAAAATGAATCACATTTTGATGAATTGAATCTTTTTGGAGTCTCATAAGAGCTGAATCATTTCTGACTGATCTCAGACCAGCTCTGAATCTCTGATCAGGATGAAACCAGTGCTGGTTTCTTCTGATCATACAGTGAAGAGAGCAGAGTTCCCACTCCTTCATTAATGAATCTCTCCACGTCAAACGAATCAGATTATTGTCTAACAGATGGTGGTTATCCTCAGCATGAAGCTATAGTAATGCTCCACCTGCTTTATTTTCATGTAAATCCTCATTGTACGTCTGTTCTGAATACAGAAACCATGATCGGATGTTTCTGGCTGCTGCTGTGCTTTAATGCGTGACCGTTTTTAATCATTTTAATGAATATAAAGCTAATTTAGTCACGGCCGGTTTGTGTTTGGTGTTTATGTTTGGCAGGTGTGTGTCTCATGGTGTTTGTTAATCTAGGACTGAATGATTACAGTAGTTAAAGGAATAGTTCACTCAGAAAATGAGGAGACATATGTGTGATTACAGGGCTCTTTGTACATCTGAGACACAGGAGACTGAGCCAGACGTCTGTGTTTGATCTCTGTTCTTCTGTGGAGCACAGCTGAGATCTTTCACTGGTGTTTTATACAGTCTTGAATGGATCAAACGTCCTTGAGTCGTTTGTGATAAACTCTTATTCTTAGAGTCACTTTAATCTCCTATTGATTCACACACAAGATCACTTCAGTCTCTCATCTATCTATCTGTCTATCTATCTATCTGTCTGTCTATCTGTCTATCTATCCATCTGTCTATCTATATATCTGTCTATCAGTGGCGTGCGGTGGTGTTTTTAAATGAGGAGGCAGTTTTATATAGCTATATGAATGTGTATGTGCGTGTGTGTGTGTCCCTGTTACACTTAATGTTGTCACATTTTCCTGGGTAAATAAATATTACATAAAAAAGAGAACAAATATAATTATATTTTGTATTTTATTAATATTATTTTATTTAATAATTTTAATACTAATTATACATTTCATAGTGTTTTTATGCATTTTTATATGTATTCCAAAATAATAACTAAAGGGAGTAACAATTTGAACAATATTCTGGAAACAATAAGGTTTCATTTTAACATTAGCTAACTAGCCTACTTTAGTTAACATGAACTAAGAATAAACAATAGCCTACTTCTACAGCATTTATTAATCTTAGTTAATATGAATTTCAACATTTACTAATGCATTATTAAAATCAAAAGTTGTGTTTGTTAACATTAGTTTATGCACTGTGAACTAACATGAACTAACAATGAACTGTATTTGTATTAACTAATGTAAACAAAGATTAATAGGCTAAATACTGTAATAAATGTTCATTGTTTGTTCATGTTAGATTAAATGACACCTTATTGTAAAATGTTACCAATTTCTTTTTTTATACTTGTGAACTGATGTTCAGCTGTTCTTTTTAATAGTCAACTTATTTTCGGGTCATCATCGTCATAAAAGCAATGTAAACTGCCACACACACGAAGATATATCTTTCATTTCATCACACTGAATGCTCACTCAAAACTTACGCAGTCATCACGTTTTCAGACCATTTCAAGTTTTATTTTGACGAGGCACAAAGCAGTGGTATCTAAGCAGGAGAGTTGTTTACTTACTTTTAGGGCTGTCAAGTTATTAATCGCGATTAATCGCATCCGAAATAAAAGTTTTTGTTTACATAATATATGTATGTGTACTGTGTATATTTATTATGTATATATAAATACAAACACATGCATATGTATTTTGAAAATATTTACATGTATATACATTTTATATATTTATATTCTTATATTTTATATTATATATTTAATATATAAACAACATATTTTTCTTAAATATATACATGAATGTGTTTGTACTTATATATACAAAATTAATATAAACAGTACACACACATATATTATGTAAACAAAAACTTTTATTTCGGATGCGATTAATCGCGATTAATAACTTGACAGCCCTACTTACTTTATAATTAGTAAATAACGCCATCATTTTCTTCATTCAGGCTGAGAGCTCACACGAAAACAAGAGGCAGGATTTATCGCAGGAACCAATCACATCCAATCATAACCGATCATATCCAATTATAGCACGATGGAGGCATTGCCTCCTCTCACGTGACTTTCCCCCATTCATTTCAATGAGCCTCCAGAAAAGTCACTGCACGCTTTAGGGTCTCTGCTTTAAGTCTATGGACCGAAGGGAGGCAAGCCTCCGCTGTAACTTTACCTGCAGGTGTCGCTGTTGGACAGTGTTATTTTATAAAAATGAGTGACTTTTATACTTTTAATGCCGTATTTAGTAATATTTGCGATTTATGTTTGTAATATAGATTATTTTCTCATCCAATTTTTTGAGGAGGCACTGCCTCCCTTGCCTCCTCGTAGGAAAGGCCCCTGCTATCTGTCTGTCTGTTTGTCGTTCTGTCTGTCTGTCTGTCGTTCTGTCTGTCGTTCTGTCTGTCTGTCTGTCTGTCATCCTCATACCTAAACAATAGCTTAAATATTGTGAGTTTCTGATGTAATCAGATGTCAGATTAACTATTTGTAACATGTTTTTGGGTCATTGAGTTATTGAGGTTTTTATTCATTGTAACTCTAGATTTACAACTGCCCAGAAGGTATGGGTCACTCTGTGTGTGTGTTTTCCATCGTCCCAAAAAAATTAATCTGTCGACCATCACATTTATTTCACCTCCTCCTCTTTCTCTCTGTCTGTGTCTTTCATTCTTCTCTTTGTTCGTGGTGAATCAGGCTGTTCTTTCTCTCTAAACTGTCTTCTCATTCAGTTCAGCTCTTGTTTTCTGTACTTTGTGAGTTTTTTGTCCTTCCTGCGTGAGTTTGAGCGTGAAGTGAAAGGACTCATGCTGAGCTGGAAACATCTGTCTGAAAACCTTCATCCATCCTCATCCTCATCCTCTGAGTGTTGGAGTCAACATGACTAAATTTCTTCTGTTCTACAGTCATCGAATGGTTCTTCCTCCTCCTCCTCCTCCTCTAGTCTCACGTGATTCAGTGTCACGTTCAGATCTTGAGCTCCTTTTGATTTTGGATTTCACATGTCAAAACACTCAATGTGAGTTTAGTAATCATGTTGAGATCATAATGAATAATGTTGTTATGAGCCGCTGATGTTCCTCATGTTCCTGGATCTGTTTGATTAGAGACGTCACAGAGATCAGTTCTGTATTTTTATTGTGGTTCTGTTATCTGAACATCAGTTGAGCTGCTGCAGTGCGTCAGATCTGATTCATGTGGCCCGTAGTTTCTTTATAATGGCTTTTATATCAAGTGGTGATATTTAATGTGTGCACTAAACCAGGAAAACTTGAACACTGTTGGGTGATGAACAACATAATGTGAACTTGGTCTGTATATGATGAATTTAGAAATAAACACACTGACACAATCATCTCTCAATGTTTATTCTCAAAATGAACATTCTTGTTGTCTACGCAGATGCAACAGAAATAGGAGGAATATTTTAAACTGTGTAATTTACATCAGTTTTCTTTTTAATTTAGATATTTTTTTTCAGAATATTTTTAAATCAGATTTAGTTTTTAATTCAGATTAATTTGTTTTATTAAGATTCATTTTTTACTCAGATCAGTTGTATTTTTAATTTAGATCAATTGTATTTTTGTGAATTCAGTTGTGATTTTAATTCAGATCATTTGCATTTGTAATCAAATTGTTATGGAATGATCAGAGCATGAGACGTTCGGATCCATCTGCAGGCTTTTATTAGACAGAGACGTGGTCATAACAGGCATGGTTCAAACAATGGCAAACTGGTATATTGAGGGCAAGGTAAGAGAATAATCCAAAACGGGCGTGGTCGGCCGATGGCTAACAATATCCAGTGGGCTTGATAAAAGGGGTAATCCATAAACACGAGGAATAGTCCGGGCTGGGGCAAACATTATCCAAAACAGGGCCTGGCACACGGGTAATCCAGGATACACAGGCTAGAATCAGAACATGGGAAAACAGGCAAGGCAAGACTATGACTAAACTATGGCAGTAGAACTGGCTCCGTAGAGTGGCTATCACTAAACAATACTCGGCAGTGAGAAAGAGGAAGTCCATGGTTTATGTAGCATGTCTGATTGAATTCAGCTGTGTGTGTGTGTACTATGAGTGCATTCAGCCGTGTAATCAGTGCAATGGATGATCGGAACTGTAGTCCGGGGTGAAGTGCAACAGTTAGTGTGGTGCAAGAGTCCATAGTAGTGAGCGGGTGATCTCTGGTGGTGAGCGAACGGAAGTGCATGAACAGGATTCGTGACACAAATTCAGTTTCATTTTTATTTAAGATCATTTGTGTTTTTAATAATTTTAGCTCTGATTTTAATTCAGATCAGTTGTTTGTAATCAGTATCAGTTTCATGTTTATTTCAGATCAGTTGTGTTTTTAATAAATTCAGTTCTTGTTTTAATTCAGGCCAATAATGTTTGTAATCAGTTTCAGTTTAATTTTTAATTCAGATCAATGTATATTTGAAAAATTCAGTTCTGATCTTAATACAGTTTGTAATCCATTTAAGTTTGATTTTAATTCAGATCAGTTGTGTTTGTAATCAGTTTCAGTTTAATTTTTATTTCAGATCAATGTATTGTTGATAAATTCAGTTCAGACCAGTTGTTTGTAATCCATGTCAGTTTGATTTTGAATTCATATCAATTGAGTTTTAAATCAGATCAGTTTTGTTTTAATTCAGATTAATTGTATTGTTATCATTTCAGTTCTTTTTTAAAATCAGATCAGATTTGTTTGTAATCCATATCCGTTTGATTTGGATTTCAGATTGTGTTTTTGTGTAGAGTCTCATTCTGACAACTTTGACTGTACAACAGAATCTGTCATTGACACAGAAAACTGATTAGTGTCCTAAAATAGTGTGTGTGTCATCTGTGATGGATTACCAGCGTTGGTTTCACAACCTCTAGAGCAGAGAAATGGGTTCTCCGAGATCAGCTCACAAACACATTCAACCTGTCATCCGCTCAGACTGTCTGTTGTGTGTGTGTGTGTGTGTGTGTGTATGTGTGTGAGGATGCTCAGTGGGAGTTTGTGAGTTTCTCTCGTTGTGTCCAGAAGCTTTTGATGTTTTCATGTTGTGCTCACAGATGCTGGTCTGATCCAGACAGACGGATGCAGATGATGTTCATGTTCTCAGTATCTGAGCAGGTGCAGCGTCACTGTTTACAGTTCATGCCTTCAGAAGATGAGGAAGAGTCTGTCATAATTCATACCGTATATTTGTTTATTTTTGTTACAAGCTCATTTATTTATTTGTCATGAGCTCATTTTATAATTTTATGTGTGTATTTATTGATTTATATTTTCATTCATTTAAAACCGAATGATCCTCTTCATGTAGTTTCTTTACTTTCTGTTTTTATTTATTCATTTATTTATTTGTCATGAGCAATTTTTGTTTATTTATTCATTTATATGTCATGAATGCATTGTTGTTTACTTGTTTATGTCTTAAGTTTAAGTCGTGACGTTTTGTCAAGTATGGTGACCCATACTCGAAGTTGGTGCTCTGCTCTGCGTTTAACCCATCCAAGTGCACACGCACACGCACACACATTGCTCCAGCGCCCGGGGAGCAATTAGGGGTTAGGTGCCTTGCTCAAGGGCACCTCAGTCATGGTATCAAAGGTGGTGAGAGTGCTGTTCATTCACAATCCCCACCTTCAATTCCTGCCGGTGCGAGAATCGAACCGGCGACCTTCAGGTTACAAGCCC
>JAFVLL020033399.1:0-16479 GCA_021397915.2 Tor tambroides | reverse complement strand
AGGGTCCTGTCCAAACTGTTGCTATAAAATTAGAAGCACACAATTCCCTAGAATATCATTATATGCTTTAACATTAAGATTTATACTCATGGAAAGTACTAAAGTAGTCAAACCTGTTCATTAGAAGGGGACGACCCAATACTTTTGGCAATATAGTGTATAGTCCAAAATAGTAAATTTATATATTTATTATCAGTGTTATTTTGTTTTTGTGTAAACTTACTGTTTTATGTTCAGTTATGCTGCATATTTAGAGGATTTTCTTATGTATACAAACACACACACGCACACATACATACATACATACATATACATATATGTTTGCATGCTGTGCTGTTAAGATCAACTGAATCAACAGGAGTGCATTATTTCCAGGTGAAATCCACAGAATAAGTCAAATGAAGTTAATGTGCTCTTGTCAAAATGAATCTGAATTCTACTTGTCAGTACAAAAGACCTAGTGCAAGTTTACTCTCAGAAAAAAGGTACAACAGATGTCACTCGAGTGGTACCTTTTCAAAAGCTACTAATGTGTACTATTTAGGTGCTAAAATGCACCTTTTAGAGGTAAATAAGGTACAAATCTTTATCTTTTGAAAGTGTACCGCTCCAGTGATAGCTTTTGTGCCTTTTTTCCTGTGAGTGTTCAGATAAATGTGTTCAGAAAATCATTTTACTAAGTTAAACCACTCTGTTCTGCATTTCTGTCTGGCACAGAAATTACTGGTCTCCTGTAAAAAATAATTTGCTCAAATACAGCTCTTACTATGAGCAGTAGGTGGACCGTTTTTCAATCCTTTAAATGACCAGGAGTCTCAACAGTGGCTCTATAACGAGTCAATATTTTCAGTCCCCTGCTGAGTTGCAACTTTGGTTTAAAACCCTCTGATAGATGCTTGAGGGGTTTTATTCCAAAGCGACAGCACTGCCTGTACTTCTTCATTTCAAACGCGTCCTTGCTTACAGAGCACAAACTCCGAACTGTGCTTTTCCCGACAGATGAAGCGGTTCCGAACAAAACGTGTGCTTTAGACAAGGTGTTGATGGATTGTGGCGTGCTAGGTGCTAAAACTCCTAAATGAAGTGCAGCGTGACAACTAATTCCTGATGACGTGAGTCACACCTTCCCCGATCATTGTAACGCTCGTGCTCGTCTTAAGAGCCGGCGTGTTGTCTGCCGAGAGCCGGCTGATGGTTTGGGATTAATTATTCGCAATCATTTCCCAGCCTCTGCTGGCAGGTTTAGAAAGGTGTCAAGATGTGATATTCAGAGACGGTGACCGCTAAATTCACACGCCACCACAAAATATTTTAACTCTGTGATGTTCATTTATGTGTGATGTTCACTGTGCAACCAATATCACATTTTACTGTGTGATTTATCAGTTTAATTGACGTGTATCTTTTGATGTCACCATTAAGTACGAACAGTTTGCTGGACCTTTCAATGTGCTCAACTCTTGTGCACTGCGTGATCAATAAATTTCATTGCACAGAGGTTGATTTTTCATTTCTCGAGAGACTTAATGGAGGTTTTGATGTTTCAACTAGCCTCACTGAAGCTCTAATCATGGGATGAGAAATGTTTGAGTATATATTTAAGAGATAGTTCACCCGGAAGTGAAAATCGTATCATCGTTTACTCATCCTCAACCTGTATGAGTTTCTTTCTTCTTCTGAACACATAAGAAGATATTTTAAAGAATGCGGGTACTGAAACACTTGCCGGTAGCCATTGACTTCCATGGTATTTTTTTTCCATACTATAGAAGTCAATGGCTACCGGCAGCTGTTTGGTTACCAACATTCCTCAAAACATCTTCTTTTGTGTTCAACAGAAGAAAGAAGCTTACAGATTTAGTACAACTTGAGGAAGAGTAAATGACAGAATTTTCATTTTTGGGTGAACAACTATCCCTTTAAGAAATCTCTGACTTTTCTTGTGTCAAATCTGAGCACAGTTTGACACGTCACTTCCAAACCACTAGAGGAGACACGTGTGAGATTACTGCTCACAGTTTTATCTCAGTTCTTCCTAGGAGAAACAATTGAGATATTAAAAAGATCCCATTTGTGATTTTTCTCTCCTACGGGTAAACAAATGAAAGCTTGGAGCTGAGGCGCATGGCAGCTCTGAGCACGTCCAGCGGGCCACTTTCCTCTTTCCTGTCCAAGTCAGGGCAGATAACGGCTCATCTTCCATCTCTGCCATGGACACCCGCCAGAAACGGCCCTATCCTGGATCTCACCCAAACACACACACACACACACACACACACACACACACACACAAAAAAGCAGCAGAGAGAAGTGCTGTTGTTTTTGTGCGTGTCGGGGGGTTTGAGGGGGTGGGGTTGGTGCCAGTATTAATGCGGGGGCCAGACTAGACTCCAGCGATAGGCCGTATTGATTGTGTTGATTTGATTCATTGATCGATCTCTCCTCTCGAATGTGGCGTCTGAGAAGCGGCACTAATCTGAAACAGCTAAGGACAAATCTTCTGCCTTACACACAAACCGAGGAGATAAGAAAACGTATGAAAAGAAACTGCACTTATCTAAATCACAGACTAGCCCTTCTGCTGTCCCTCGCTGTGACCATTGCATGGTTGGACCTTCTGTTTCTACACTGATGTTTATATTTGTGTTTCTCTGTGTGTCTGTGTTGTGTAGATATGTATAATGGCCATGCAGGATTGCGTATTTTTGCATATTACAGTTGCATCCATAATGGCCCTGTAGATGTTTTGTTTTTCTTTTATACATCTGCAAGAATAGGTAATTGTGCAACATGCATGCTGGGTTGCAAATGTGCATGCACCTAGGGTACTGTTATATATGTTTTCTATAATATGCATTACAGCATTATAGTTCTGTCGATATCTGTTGCATTTCTTTAGGTTGCAAGGTTGCTTATCTGCATGCATAGGTAATGGTCCTGTAGATGTTTTTTTATATATGTAAATTGCATGCAGGGTAGATGGCATTTTTATACATCATGCATGTGGGGTTGCATATCTGCATGCACAGATAATAGTCTTGCAGATAGCATTTCTGTACAGTACATGTCCATGCAAGTTTGCATATCTGCATGCATAGGTAATGATCATTGTAGATGGTCCTGTATAGAAAGTGCATGCATATCTGTATCCTGTAGATAGCATTTATTTGCATGATGCCCATGCAGGGTTGCATATGTGCTTGCATAGGCAGTAGTCATGTAAATATTTTATCATATAACATGCATAACTGCATGCACAGGTAATGATGGCCCTTGTCTGTTTGAATCTTTTGTGTTTCTGTGTTCGTGTGTTGAATGCATGATGCATAGTTGTATTATTCTCTTTCTCCACTGATGTTTATATTTGTGTTTGTCTGTGCGTCAATATTCTTTAGATATAATTTGGTTGTATAACGTGAATGCAGGGTTGCATATCTACATGCATAGGTAATGGTTCCCGTCTGCGTGAACCTTTTGTGTTTTTTTTTTTATGAGCGCGTGTGTGTGTGTGTGTGTGTGCAGCAGGGGTTTAGAGGCAGCGCAATCACCAGGCAGAACAGAGTGGATCTATAAATTGATGGAATTCAAAGCCTGCAGCATCGATTACCATTATAACAAACAGCCGAGCCCAGAACGTCTGATTATTTTTAGACAAAGATTCTGTGCTCTCAGCAGCAATTCTGCTGATGCTGTCACACTCGCAGACATCTGCCTATGATTGCAATTAGATGGGATACAAAAAGAAAAATAATACCTCCATCTGCATTTTTCCCCCCTTTTTTCCCATAACCACCCATTTTTTTGCAGTTCATTTCTGCTGGTCCAAACACTCTGGCTCACTGGTTGAGAACTCTCTTGCTTTTCCCACATGTCAACTTCCTCTCTTCCCTGCTGTCATCAGCGAGAGGTGCCATAGATTCTGTGCTAATCGATGGTAAAGATTTTTTTCGAGCTCTATAGTGAATCTGAAGGTTATATCTTTGTGTTCTAACAGTCTGTGTATTTACAGTACGCATTTTCATTGATGGCTCTTCATTGCTTGTCTTGTTATTACAGACGACAAGCTCTCAGATGTGATTTAGTTAACCCCTAGTTATCTTTTGTTGTGCTTTTATATATCTCGGTCGCTCGCAGACGTGTTTGATTCAGTGTCAAGTTCAACCGTCAACGACGTCACGCATCCTCTACGGAGTCGGTCGACTGCACGTGAACGCAAACGCCTCAGCCAATCAGTTTGTCTGACAGATGCTGGCCTCAGCAGGGCCGGTTTATCTTAGCTCCGCCCCCGAGTGGTTCATCCCGCCCCCCGTGACATCGGCAGAGCTTCCCAGAGGGAAACTCATCAATTAAAGACGGATGTTTGACTGGCACAGGCGTAATGACAGGGGCTCAATATTGACCCAGCTGCCCACCGCATCCTGAAAATACAGGCCTGATTGCCTTTTTCCAAACCCTTAAAACGTCGAACGTTTGACTGAAGATGTCTTCTTTTTACACACAAGTGTGGCTTTTTTTCAATATTGTTCAATAGTGACATTTCTTTGTGGCTTTCCTGGAACTGGGATCTGATTTAAAGCGATAGTTCACCCAAAAGTGAAATTTCTGTCATCATTTACTCGGGTCTTTACAAACCTGTGCGATTTTTTTTCTTTTTTTTTTTTTCTTTGTCTTTTTCTTTTATGGAACACAAAAGTATGTTTGGTCTGCTCTTTACACACTGTATTGTACTGCTTTATTGACTTCAGAAGGCTTGTTGTGTGCACTACTTTTATAATATTATTTTTTTCATACTTTTATATAATGTAGATTTATGGTACTTTATTGTAATTTTAGAATATTTTTATGGTGCATATTTTTATAATATTAATATTCTTCTTTTGAGCTTTACAATCATCATCCTCTTACGTTGTATGGAAGAGAGTGTCTTGAATATTTTGCAAATTTCTGCTTTTGTTTTTCACAGGTTTGGAACAACATTGTTAACATAGTAAATTGTCAATTTATGGGGTAACAAAAAAAAAAGAAATAGAAGATTTGAGTTTGCCATCTCCATTTTATTTTATTTTATTTTATTTAATAACTTATTATTTAAAAAAATACAACAATAGAATTAGTAGTACTACTACTAAATAATAATAATAATAATAATAGATAAAAACAACAATAATAATTTAATAGTAATATTTTATTAATTGTATTGATAATAATAATAGTTTATTTTACACCTTTTCAAAATATTAAACATATTAATATTTAATTGTAATAATTATTATTAATATTATAAAATAACATTTTATTTTGTAATATTAAGAAAGTAAGCTAAGAAAAGCCCTGAGGGGCTTGTACAAAGTATTTTGCCTCAAATCTGAATTTTAAAACACGATAAGAAAAAGGTTAAATATAGAAAGAAATGAGTCAAATACAGACAGAAATTTATATATCTTGATAAAGTGGGAAAAGGAGCAGATTTTAAAGCTGTAAGGACCGAGTTGTTTATCGTGAAAGTTTTCTGAGCGTAACCCAAAGCTAGTTTAGATGGCTCGTGTCAGACCGCAGTTCATGCATTTTATGTGTACTGTAATTTTCCCGCTCGGAACGACATTGACTAACGTGGATCATCACCTGCTGAGCACGCTTGCATTAACAGGCGTCTCAGAGCCTCAGTGCATCATGGGTAGCAGAGAAATGAGGAAGAAAAAGAGCTTTTGGCAAACGGCGCGTTAGCATCAGGTGGGTCTGATGGCTGTCTGAGCACAAATGAACAAACATTTAAAAAAAACAACAGAAGTGAAGCGTGCTGCAGTTTGTTCTTGAAAGGTGAGAGCGAGCAGGGTTATTTCCAGCTCCCGCTGATATCTCGTCTCTGTAGACAATGCAGGCAGCAAAGATGCTGTTTGTGATGTGTCAGATGTCAAAACTATTAATAAAAAAGCTTTTCCTTTATATACTCCTACTGTTAGTGCTGCTAAAACTTAAGCACAAGTTTCTGTAAATGCTTCTTAGCGGTGAAGTTTGTGCTCAGGCAATTAGCCGTGTTTCTTCAGTATTGCTCTTCTTCTCACTTAAGAGTTTGGGGTTTGTTCAAATCCTTAATCAGAAGCATTAAACTTCACTGTTTGTGCTACAGATGTTGCTCAAATCATGCCACTTTGTGGTGTATTAATACTTTTTTTCGAAGTGATCTGACTTGTGATTTTTTCCCTGGCAAGGGAAGTGTGAGAAAGAAGGAGAGAAAGAGCGAGCGAAAGAAAGAAAGAAAGAAAGTGAAAGAAAAAAAGATAAAAAGAATGAATGAAAGAGGGAATGAAAGAGAGCAAAAGAACAAATTAAAGAGTGAAAGAGTAAAAGAGCGAATGAAAGAGCAAAAGAAAGAACAAAAAGAAGAATCCTATCCTAAAATTGAATACCTTTACTCAGCAAGGATGCATTAAATTGGTCTAAAGTGACAGTGAAGACATTTATAGTATTACAAAAGATTTCTATTTCAAATAAATGCTGTTTCCACAAAAGATATTAAGTAACAAAAACTGTTTTTAACATTGTTAGAGCCATTATTAATAATCGAGCACCAATAATAATTGATATCTGAAGGATCATGTGACACTGAAGACTGGAGTAATGATGCTGAAAATTCAACTTTGATCACAGGAATAAATTATATTTTATTCAACCAGAAATCAGCATTTTTAAATTGTAATATTCTATTCTGATTTTATTCTATTTTTAAACAAATAAATGCAGCCATGATGAACAAAAGAGACTTATTTCGAAAACATTTTTTAACCCAAACTTTTACATGGTGGCGTATATTCTTCATAAAAGTGAAAAATAAAAAAAGTTTTTATTCATGTCGAGTGTTTGTAGACTCACTGAACAAACATTACACATAAATCCTGCAAGACTCGGGTAACTAAAGTAAGAAATCATTAAGGATGGAAACAAAGAACAATAGCCAGGTGACGCGTCTAATTCCAAACACACAGTCCTACATATTTATTTAGAATTAAGGTCATGTCGTTTAGCACACCTGCTTCTGTAGATATATACCACCCTTCTGTGCACACTACAAAGTCAACCAAAGAAGGAAACCTGTGCTGACTTGTTATTGAATTGATAGCATCAGCGGTTCCGGATCTGTTAAGCACCACAAACTTCATGTCGAGGTTCTGGTCTGTACGTCAGTCAGAGAGATTAACAGCCTGTAGTCTGCTTCAAGCTAATAGAGGTTAAATCAAACCCTTCCAGTCCCTAAACAATTATGGCTTAACAGCTCTGTAAATGACTTCCATGAAATAGCTTAAATATGTCTTTTCGTTTCACGTTGATCATTGGTGTTTTAGTCTCTTGCCAGGTGAACCTTCCAGCAACAGATGATGCTGTATTGTGTTTTAAAGCTCAGATAGTCGTCCTATTGCGTTGCACTGGTGTCTAAAGTCCTTCTAGAGGTCAAATAAGCCACCTTTATTATTTAGTTTTTTATGAACAAGTGTCCTAAACACAGAAACCGGCCGTCCAGATCCTCATCATCACACTTTCAGACTCCAGTGAAGAAAAGGAAGAGTTTGAAAAGCTTCCAAGCACTGGTGCCGTAAATCTGGGGCTGCATTACAGCTTTTGTCCTCAGGAATTCTTCCTCTCCCATTAGATAATTTTCTAAATTGCCTTTAAGTAAGAGTACAGATTAATTAAAACATAGTAAATTAAATTTTATGTCATGTACGAATTTGGTACAGTAATTGAAAAGCCCTCTCTTTCATTTTTTTTAGCTTTAGTTTGAACACAAAGACCTTTGACGTGAGAGAATGTGAGGATGGAGATGTTTAATAAGTAGGCTGAGGTGTAAAACATGATTTGTAACTGGAGCAAGTTTGAGCAGTGTTGTTTGAATGAATTCTGTAGGGGGTTGTGTACTTATACGTATAGTAGAACCAACTAAATATATATATACTTGATTAAAAAATATAGTAATATAGTACAATTTTAAATAACTGTTTTCTGTGTGAATATATTGTAAAATGTAATTTATTCGTGTGATGCAAAGCTGAATTTTCAGCATCATTACTCCAGTCTTCAGTGTCACATGATTCTTCAGAAATCATTCTAATATGCTGATTTGGAACATTTCTGATTATTAGCAATGTTGAAGTTTCTGCCAAAGGATTGAAAAAGGCAGTTGTGTCTTTTTATCTCAGTATTCAGATTTTACATCTTGCATTTTTTTTCTGCCACAGAATAAAAAAATAAATTAAATGTATCTTTGACTATTTTGGCTCAGTCAATTCAGTCTTTTTTTCCTTGCAATTTTGACTTTATAGCCTTATTTTTCTTCTCAGAATGGTGAGTTTATGTCTTGTAATTCTCAGTTTAAATGTTGCACTTTCTCACAATTCTCTTGCAAAGTTAGAGAGAGTTTTATCTTGCAGTTTATATTTTCATACCTTTTTCTTGCGATTGATATCTCAATTTTGACTTTCTGAGAAAACTGAAGATCAACCTAGGATTGAAAGACAATGTCTAAAATTGCAAGAAAAATTCTCTGTACTTCATTTTTAAATTTAAGTTTTTGCTGAACAAAAGTATCTATCTATCTATCTATCTATCTATCGTTCTATCGTTCTATCTATTGTTCTATCTGTCGTTATATCTATCTATATCATTCTATCGTTCTGTCGTTCTATCAGTCGTTCAATCTATCTATCATTCCATCTATCTATCTATCTATCTATTGTTCGTTCAATCTATCGTTCTGTCAATCAATCATTCAATCTATCTATCGTTTCATCCATCCATCTATCTATCTATCTATCTATCTGTCTGTCATTCTATCATTCTATCGTTCTATCATTCGTTCAATCTATCTATCGTTCTATCATTCTATCTATCTGTCATTATATCTATCTATATCAATCTATCGTTCTGTCGTTCTATCAGTCGTTCAATCTATCTATCATTCCATCCACCTATCTATCTATCTATCTATCTATCTATCTATTGTTCTATCTATTGTTCTATCTATCGTTCTATCATTATATCTATCTATCTATCTATCTATCTATATATCTATCTATCTATCGTTCTATCATTCTATCATTCGTTCAATCTATCTATCGTTCTATCATTATATCTATCTATCTATCGTTCTATCGTTCTATCTGTCGTTATATCTATCTATATCAATCTATCGTTCTGTCGTTCTATCAGTCATTCTATCTATCATTCAATCATCTATCTATCTATCTATCTATCTATCTATCTATCTATCTATCTATCTATCGTTCTATTGTTCTATCGTTTGTTCAATCTATCTATTGTTCTGTCTATCTATTGTTCTATCATTATATCTATCTATCTATCGTTCTGTCAGTCAATCATTCAATCTATCTATCGTTTCATCCATCTATCTATCTATCTATCTATCTATCTATCTATCTATCTATCTGTCTATCGTTCTATCGTTCTATCGTTCGTTCAATCTATCTATCGTTCTATCATTATATCTATCTATCGTTCTATCTTTCTGTTATTCTGTCAATCAATCATTCAATCTATCTATCTATCTATCTGTCTATCTATCGTTTTATCTATCTGTCATTATATCTATCTATATCAGTCTATCGTTCTGTCGTTCTATTCTATCGTTTGTTCAATCTATCTATCTATCTATCTATCTATCTATCTATCTATCTATCTATCGTTATATCTTTCTGTTGTTCTGTCAATCAATCATTCAATCTATGTATCGTTTCATTCATCCATCATCTATCTATCGTTCTGTCATTCTATCTGTCACGTTCTATCTTTCTATCTATCTATAGTTCTATCGTTCTATCCTTCTATCGTTCTATCTATCTATCTATCTATCTATCTATCTATCTATCTATCTATCTATCTATCTGTCTGTCTGTCTGTTTTGTTTAGTTTTTTTCCTGAAAAATATGTTTATGTACCAGGTATACAGTTCTACTTCATAGAATAGTCTTAAAAATGGTATTACTATTATGGCACAATGTCTGAAAAACCATGTTAATGTGATGGTACATGTACAAAAAAACACAGCAGTACTTTCTGATATTGATTTTGCTCTTGCCGACCTCTCTATAGTCGTCCTCAACCATATTTCAGTCTTTCTGCTCACCAGGTCAGCTGAATAAGATGGATATTGGTGAATATTCAGAGTTCCTGTGCATGTGCCATTTTCTCCCTCCGCCCTCTCTCTCTCTTTCCCATGACTGTTGCAGAGGTATTGATTATTTTGGATTCTGATTATCTAAAAGGCCTTCTGCTGCTGTAGGCATTGGATTTATTTTGGTTTAATTATTAATGGGGCTGAGCTTACAGTAAGCAGTCGCCTTCTATCAGATCATGACGGATTACACGGTTAATATTCAGCAGCGTATATTTATTTATGTGTGTACTAAGCTGTGTATATGAGTGTTGGCAGGCCTCTCTAAAGCGTCTCTCTCTCTTTCTCTTTGTCTCTGTAGAGGGAGCTAAATTCAGTGGCGGCACAACTAGCAGGCCGACAGGAAGAGAGCGAGGACTCCCATAAGCACCTGGTGGAACTGAGCCGTGAATTCAAGAAAAATGTCCCAGAGGTGAGTGGGAGAGCGAGAAATATTTAAGTGTGTATGTGATGTTCATCTAGTGAGTTTCAAGCTGATAGACATTTTTAAGGTTTTCTTGACCTTACCTGAGATGGCAACCAAGTTTGGGTTCAAGTGCTTAGCTTTTTTTTTTTTTTTTGTCTGACCCTCATATGTGCTTCTGTTTGTTTGCTCCTCCTCTCATTTTCTGTCTGTCTTCTCTTGTCTGAACTCCTCCCCTTCTCATATTTCAGAACTTCTCGAGCCAATCAGCTGATCCGTAAATGCCATGTGACTAATTATTCTAGAACAGCTGGAAAATGACATCATGACAAAACTGACTGGCTGATTTTGGCACTTTTGTATGTTGTGTAAATACATTTATTTACATATTTTAATTTTTTTTTACATATTGTTATTTACATACATTTATTTCTGACTATGTAACATAATTTACAAAAAAAATGCATTCACTCTTTCAAGATTATTTACTATAATATAATAAAATGTTCCTAATGATATAAACTACTGTTTAAACGATTTAAGGTCAGTAAGTTTTTTTTTTTTTAAGAATTAATATTTTATTCAGCAAAGCATGCATTAAATTTATCAAAAATGGCAATAAAGACATTTATAGTGTTACAAAAGATTTCTATTTCAAATAAATGCTTTCCTTTGAACTTTCTATTCGTCAAATAACCTGAAAAAACAGTATAGCAGTTTCCACAAAATATGAAGCAGCACAACTGTTTTCAACAATGATAATAATCAGAAGTGTTTCTTGAGCAGCAAATCAGCATATTAGAATGATTTCTGAAGGATCTGGAGTAATGATGCTGAAAATTCAGCATTACATCACAGGAATAAATTACATTTGAATATATATTCACACAGAAAACAGCTATTTTAAATTGCAGTATTTCACATTATTTTTAAACAAATAAATGCAGCTTTGGTGAACATAAAAGCCTTTCAGGAACATAAAAAATCATACCAACTCCAGACTTTTGCTCATAAATCCTTTTTTTCTCAGAATGCACAGCTAACGGTTTATACATTTTTTTGAAAAGCCATCAATAAGGCTAGATGCTTTTTGAAACCAACTACAGCAGAAGGGCATTTGCCTCTCAGTTTCTCTACTGTTGTCTCCGCCTTTTTCACTTTCTGCCCCGCCCCTCTTGACATTTAGTCTCCTCCCTTGTCTTCTCCACCCCTCCCATTTTTTTTTCACCCCTCACTTCTCCTCTTCCAGTATGAGCCATTTCTAGCCAATACTCCCCAGCTTGTATCTAGTTTCTCTAGTTTCATAAACCTCAGAATAGTTCTATCTCTGTCACACTGTCACTCTGTGTGTCTCTTTCACTGAAGACATACAAACCCATCCGTCCCTCCAGTATCAGCACTAATAGTGGAACACAGAGTATCTGCTGTTTATTGACGTTACTTGTCACATCCAGCCCGGAACAGGCAGACATCCGCATTTAATCTTCCAGAACCTTCAGCGAAAAAACCTCTCAGAAAATGAGCCGCTCGTTCCCGTGGAGGAAAATCCTCCGCCGAGCGTCTTTAAGTTCAAGTCCCTCTCCGTTTAAATTCCCGTCACTCTAATCCGGAGCTGCGCCTCCGATTCCTCTTCAGGTAAAGGTGACGACGCAGGGAATGCTTGTCACGCGTCTCTCATTATACGCGCTTTGACATTTTACATTTTTCCTCGTTAGCGGCCTTCCTTTTTTCCGAGGCTGCGTTTGAAGCTTCGACACGATCCGGCGTCAGACCTCTCGACTCAGAAGCCCGACGCCTCGTTTGCTCTCCACTTGACACAAATGTCATCAGTGACAATCAGAATTTACAAGATTGGCAAACGTCTGGAGCGAATGGGCTTCGTGCTAGCCGTATCGTTAAAGATTGTGGCGTAATTGAACATAAACAAAGCGTCAGTAATGGATTGACAGGAGAATCAGATGAGTTATTTGTGTTAATGGAGAAGTTATTATTGTCTTCAGCCGAAGGTTCTGGGTTCAATACAACATCTACTAACAACGAATGTGGCGTACTGTTGATTACCACAGACAGTCATTTTCTATTTTATTTGGATTTACAGTACTAATGCACATACAATGGAAGTCTGAGTGAAAACAGTGGTTTAAAACTCATACATTTGTTAAAGTACTTGGATTGTTGTCATCCCTTTCAGTACTGTTTTAGGTGGATGAACTTCTGGTTATGTATTACAAGTGTAATTCAGTGTGAGTTTTCTCTTGAAATATTGCATACAAGTCTGCAGTGACAAAGTCAGTAAGTGTCTCTGTCATACTAGTCTCATTGTTAACATGTATGTTGTTCAAGGTCCTGGTGAAATGATTTGACCCATAGACAACTGAAGCTGTACACCAATGTTATTTTAGTGTATTGATATACTATTATACAGTAGTTTTTGGTAATATTTTGAATTAGATTTTATTTTTATATTTTACTTTATATTTATTGCTATTTTTATATGTATTTGTTGTCTTTGTCATTTTTATTATTTTGTTTTTTTTTAGTTTATATAGTTTTTTAAAGTTTTAGTTTAGTCAATAGAGTTTAGTTTTTGTATTTTATTTCAGTTAATGTTTATTTTACGTCAAGTAATGTGTATTTATTTATTTTTGATATATATTTTATGTCTGACAGATTTTTCATTAATCTTTTAAGCATAAAATATTTTTCAGTCTTAGATTTTTATTTATTTTTTCCATTTTCTTAACTGTGAAATGTTATTTGACTCAATAACATTTGTGGTGAATCTTATAAAAAAAAGAAATATCCAGGTCATTCTTCAAAAATTATATTTAAATATATTTAGCATAAATAAAATATAACCTATTGTATGATAATTCGAATCTTTTGCATTGTGACTTTATAATTATTATTATGCCAATTCCCCTTTTTTTTCTCCCCAAAAATTGCCATTTGAAAATAATGCACAACAATGCAAAAAAAAATCTACCTGACCTCAAAAATAGGCTTTATTCTCTTCAAGCAAAATAAAAAGGTTTAAAAAAAAAAAACATGTTTCTGATGGGGTTTTGTGGGATTCATCAGTGTTGTCTCTGTTTGTCTGTGTTTAGGAGGTGTTGGAGATGGTTTCCCCCGTCCTCAAGAGTTTCCAAGCTCAGGTCAGTCAGCACTCCCCGTTTAATGGAGATACCATCATATCCACCTCAGAAACAATGCTGCTCTCATGTCTGCTCATGCTGGAGAGATTTGGAGAAATAATCCATAAAATAACATCCAAATCATTTGATTGCATTTCGGCACCCATCATTGTTTCTGTATGTTTTATGTAGCAGTTTGCTGCCTTTCCCAGGGATCAAAACTCTCTCAGCATCACGTCATCCGTATCCGTGCTCCATCCCCCGCCCTTCGCTGTATCGACTGGTATCATTTTCCCGTCAGACTTAAGTAGCATCTCTCCTCCATTAAGACGCAGGAGTACTGGAGGCCTCTCTCACTCTCTCTGTCATGCTGTTGTAATGGTGCACTCCCCGTTCCTTCCCTGACATGCTCCTGTCGAGAAAGTCATCTGATCTCCTCTCAGAGCCAGTACTCGAGCCATTAAACAGCAGATCATAAATCATATTTGCGATCCTCGTCTGTGGTCCAGAGAGCTCAGGCATACTGAAATGATAGCGCAGGTTTCCCGTCTCATCAGGAGTGATTCGCTGCTGTCACTGAGTCCAGCTGGCCACACGATGTTGTGTTGTGAGCGAAAAGTGTTTTAGGCCTGATATTAAAGGGATAGTTTACCCAAAAATGAGCCATCATTTACTCACCCTCAAGTTGTTCCAAACCTGTATGAGTTTCTTTCTTCTGTTGAACACAGATGATTTCTTAAAAATATCATCTTCTGTGTTGAATGGAAGAAAGAAACTCATACAGGTTTGGAACAACTTGAGAATGAGAAAATGATGACACAATTTTCATTTTTGGTTGAACTATCCCTTTATCGTCCAATCACAAGTTGTCAGTCGCAACGGATCCCCGCTCATGTCTGATATTAACATGCGTCTCAGATCTGTCTCCAGTGGCCTCTAGTGATTTGATATCATTAAGATTTTTTGAGCGTGGAGCTCATTGTGAGTGCGAGGTCCCGCTGAATGTACTTAACGTGGCTGTGGCGGTAACAAACCTCACTACTCAAGGGGGCGATAGAGTTAACTTCAAATATCTGTGCCATTAAACCTGCTATATACATGTTTATATGATCTATTCACAGTGGATAAAGTCCTGGCATTTGTTGTTTTAGATATCTTGTTTTTACTTGGAAATATGTCTGATTATGAAAGTAAAATCAGTTTTTACATTGATTTAAGCTATAAGACTTGTTGCTGTGCTATTCGGTAACTAGATATAGCATTAGGGCATTAATAATCACAATCAGGGTTCCTGTGGTTAGTGGAAATCCTGGAAATATCAAGGAATTTTTAAAATCTCAAATAAAAAAATAGTGAATATAAAGTTTATAGTAAAAACAAGTTAGCTTTTTATGTATTTGTTGTTATTATTATTATTATTATTATTATTTGCACTGCTTCAAAATATTTAATAAGCATAAGCATCATAAGCAATTATGCAACATTTTTTAAAAGGATTTAAACAAAATCTTGTTTTAATTACAACTGGAACTATATAAATGATTCATATAAATGATTATTTTTTATTTAATCATATTAATTTTTTTCTCTAGCTGTGAACCACTTTTAAATATTTTGTGCATTTTTTATGAATGGAATCTTTAAAAAAAAAAAAAAAAACCTTATCCAGTGTTCATGAACAACTGAGAAAATCAAGGGTTTTCTTTCTTTATATGGTGTAGGAACCTTTACAACATGATGAGGAATATACGAACAATATAGCATGATTTTTTTAAAAATGGTTAATATATAATAAATGTATTAAGGACACATTTTTAAAACCTTTTCAAATTTTATTTTATTTTATTTGTGTGCTGTGCAGTGGTGTTGCTGGTGAACAAGTGTAATAACTAACTATATTGTGTTTTCGCACGACTGGAACAACCTATGCATTTTATATTTTGGAGATCTAGAGCAGCCCTGACTGAGAGGTGCATGATGGGTAAACTTCACAGGGACCACTTACCGCGCTGGAGAAGTTTAACGTTGAGAGTAAACTACGAGAGCTCGCAGCGTTATGTAGGTGGAGTGTGTGTTTGTGTGTTCTGGGTCCCTCTGAAGCGTGCGCATGTGTGTGTGTGTGTGTGTGTGTGTGTTTTAGGTCTCTTCGGCCCTCGTTCTCCTCCCTTCTCCAGCATTGCGCTTTCTCGAGGTCCCCGGTGGTTCTTGGACCCTTATCGTGCCACTTTTAAAAGAGAAGTCGTCGGCTTTGAAGTGTTTGCGACATGACAGGTTTCTCTTTTCTTTCTCTGTTTCATTTCTGCGCGTCCCTCCCTCTCCTCCCCTCCTGCCTCGCCTGCTAATTATCGTTAACCAGGCGGCTGATTAGAAACACACGTCGACCTAGATTCCCGAAGCGTTCGGTCGCGTGAAAGGGTTAATCCCCGAGCTGGTGGCTGTCATTGGTCGTCTCCCTCCTCCTCCTCCTTCTTCATCGTCGTCGTCTTCTCTTCTTCTTTCCTGTTCTTTTCTCTTTCGGAGTGGAATAGAGCTAATGAGGTCCCGTCAGAGCCGGGGAGAGGTGTTAATTTGGCCTGTGAAGTGGAAAGGAGATTAAGGACAGTAAGAAGTCGAGTTTACGGCTTAAAATACATCGCTGTCCTTATTAATCCAAAGGCCCTGGGAGACCAGCAGCACTTTTTGGTTTTATAATGAAGAGTGTCTTATAATGAAGGTAATTTTAATAAAATTTACTGCGAGGAGGCTCGCGTCCGACGGCG
>JAFVLL020033398.1:0-25374 GCA_021397915.2 Tor tambroides | reverse complement strand
TTCAAAATGTAGTTTAGTATGAACATATCTGGATTTCAAATGAGCATTTTCACATGGATCAGAAGTATGCCACCAATGGTTTCTATGATCTACTTAGGCTTGCAATACTTTTTGGAAACACAGCCCTGACTGTTTTTCATATAACTAAATTGTCACACAAATAATGCATCAAATAATAAATATATCACACAAACAATACAATTAAATATACTGTATGTGGGAAGCACTACAATTTAATATATCTTACATTATTGAACATTGAAAAAGAAAAGTATCTGGAATGTTATTATTGGAATATTTTGGTTCTAATGCATTTTTTTCAGAATATATTCATATTTTTTATTTCTTTTTTTAAGCATGTTTGACATATTTAGCATTTTTATGCTTTGCTTCAAAATTTAAACTCTGTATACAGCTCACATGATGAAAATAGAGCAATTGTCTAATATATTTTGCATAAATATAAACAATTAATATGTAGCCTCAGTGTGAGCCAAATGGTTTCAGTTTGGGAAGGGCTACAATACAGTACAATTGTGGTAAAGCATGCCAGATTGCAGTAATCTGCAGCTACAACTTTACACTCAAGAATTACATCAATGTACATTCATAAAGTGATAATTCCAGTGAATAATCAGTGCTATTCTTTGTGAGCTCCCCACAGTGTCCTTCATTTAGAGTGAGCACATCATGCAACAGCACATTGACTTTGAATGAATGCATACTGTACTTTGTTAGGGTCAGTTGATGAAATCTCACTGTTCTGCTCTGACATCAGCCAGATTTGCGCTAATGTCAGGGCAGAGCATTGTGGGAATGTATGGCTAGAATAGATAAGTGCTAGTTGCTCTCTGGCTGTCAGGTTTTGAGCAATGACTGACATGGAAACCAGCTTTTCTCAACAATCACATGGTCCGTCCACAAAATGGAGGCGCTGTAATGACTTTTTTAGCAAGGCAATTTTAATAGAATATCTCTAATAGCATTCACAATAATTTCATTTGGAGATATGATCGAAAGTAAGAGAATGTGGAAATGAAAGGAAGAAAAAGCCATTTTCTCTTTTGTTAATCTATATGAAGGGCTCGATGTTCTTTTCTTTAGTGTATTATTCTCATGGGAGAGTGTATTCACGGAAGTTTCATTTCATTGTGATATCTGCTTTTGCCTTGAATCTCAGACTATCCATCAGAACGTTTAAGACATTAACCAGACAAATAGAGGAACAAGCTCACACCAGACAATGTGGAAAAAATGGAAATGCATTTCCTCTGTAGGGCGGTAACTGCTAGGGAATACTAAATACAGAACAGCACTCTGAATGTCGTTAACATATCTTGAGGACAAACTCTCAATATTGACTTTAATAATAGCCAGTAGGTGCTGGACGTACGGTTTGCATAGAAGCTAGATGAACTTACAATGACCTTTCCATTCCAACCCATCATAAACTATTATCTAACCAGTGCCTGTGATGATGGTCAGTGTTACTTCACCATATCAATATACAGAAAGGTCCATACAGAGATACATATATTTGTAATACTGAATCTCTGTGTGCTTTAAGTTGTTTGTCATATATTTTTGGAAAAATAAAAATGTGACCATCAAATGTTAGAAATGAACACCCATACAATAAAGCAAACATGAATTATTATTATTATTATTATTATTATTATTATTATTATTATTACTGAAGTAGGGGAGACAGGGGATGGTTGTAACAAATTTAAACCTAAATATGAAAAATGATACAGATATGGCAGACAACATACAACTGTGATTTGTAATTTTATGTTTCCCTTTTAGTGAACACAATTTTAAAAGTGACTCAGTTTTGTGTATGTGTTATGCATTTATGTATTTATGCATTGTGCTGTTTTTTTCCCCCATTGTTGTTTATATTTATTTATTTGTTTGTTTGTTTGTTTGTTCATTCGTTCATTTATTTATTTATTTAACATTAAAAATGTTTAAAATGAAATGGATGTTTGGAAAAATGAGCTGATGGGAGATTCTATAAAAATAATTTTGAACAAGGTCATTTTTTAACAAAATAGTTTTTATTTGTGTGTGCGTGTCTGTTACAACCCACCAAACCTGCTGTTAAAATTCAGTAATATAGGTTGTAACTGCAGCGCTCTTTATTCTAATTAAGATTAGTTGACATAGTTTAGGGTTAAGCTGTAGACTTCAAAATGACTGTAGTGTGTACCAGACTATTGTGGGAACATTATATCAAAATTTAAGATAAATTTCATCCTAAATTACACAAGTTGAAGCAAAAAGGATTACAACCATCTCATATCCTCCCTCATTTATAATGGTCGTGTTCTGATTAAAACGAACGTTTTGTATATTGTCACCATGCACAGTAATGGTTTTTAGTAGGTGTTCTTTCTCCATGTATCTTTTAAATGGAAGCATAAGCTTTTGGTTTTGTAAGATAATCTCTACATCTTGTAAAAATGAATAATTTTTTAAGGTTACTGTCTTCCCCTTGATGTGTGCAATTGCATTTCACCGGCTGCCAACTATTATCTAATCTTTTTCTAAATGAAGTGGTGACTGTAGCCGCAGGCAAGTTCGTGTTCAGTTGAAAATGGAGTCCTACTTTTTTTTTCATCGTCCCCAAACTCTCTATGTCTACTCCGTAGCCCTTTGGGTAGAAGCTAGAATTGCGTCTAGCTGGATCTGTGCCCTAATGTTTTTGTCAGCGGCATCTCTTCACACGTTCTCTCTTTCCATTCGAGAGGATGAGATGAGCTCTCTCTTCCTGCAGCCTGTCTCGGGTTCTTCCTCTACAATTATCTAGTTCGTACATTGTTCATGCATTTGCATGCAAGTCGTTTTTCTAGTTTTCCTGTCTTGCCCTGTGAAAATTTCCTTCCTATTGTCCCCTCAGAGAAGATTACAATGTGACAATACTGAATTTGTATAATTAAACGTGCTAGTGCGGAGGACTACGTGTCTGTGTTGATGATAGACCTGTGTCGCTGCAAGAGAGGAGAGGGCGAGGAAAATAAATCCCGATTGCTCTCTAAACTGCATTTACATAAGAAGTGGAAGTCAGTTGCAGAAGAATAGTTTGCAGTAGTGTTCCATGTTTGTTCAGCGAAGACCGGGTGAGGACCTTTAAAAATGGATGGAGATTCGTGAACGGCATAATAATCGGAGGGACATCATAAGTAACAGCTGAAAGCGATTTGTCTTTTGTGTCCAAATTTGGTGAATGTGAGATTTGTTTGTGTTCTCACCAAAAAAAGTCTACTCTAAATGTCAATAAATCCCAGACTAAAGACAAACCAGATTAGATCTTTGCTCTCCGTTGTATTGGAGACATTGCTGATGAAAAATAGCTTTGAACAGTTGACCTGCATGGACCTCCATGGCAGGACACAGAAACTCTGATGTCATTCCACGAGAATGCAAAGGGAAGGCAAGACGCCGCAGGCAAAACCATTGTTTTGTTTTTTTTCAGGCACTGGTCAATTTTAAGATTTTTGGCCTATTTTGCTTCCATAATTTGCCAAACATCCGAAATACATGTTTAAGTGTTTATTACACTTTATCCAGTTGCATGTGTAGATTTCAATTGCATTACAAAGGCAAAATAAGTCCAAAATCTCTTTATATGCACCAAACTTTTTCAGTTGTATTTCTATCCATATTCTGAATGTTTTTACAGAGGGGTTTGGTCATATAATGGTCACCCGATTTATGTTTTTTTTTTTGTTGTTTTTTTTCCCTCCCTTGGCTGTTGATAGTGTTTCTTTTCTGGAAATGTATGCAAAATAGTGCATATTTTATTAGATGATGTCTTATTTCCATATTTATAAATATAATATTTCAGAAAACGTATAATACCAAAAAAATAAATAAATAAATAAAAATAAAAAAAAAGGTAATGTACCATGATTAATAAACTGGAAACTATGGTTATATCTATATAATTTTACCCTATTCACAAATTTCTTGCCTTGGATCATTCTGACTGTAAATTGAGCCTTGTTTAAAGTAGTTGAACTATATTATTTGGCAAAAAAAAAAAAAAAAATACAAAAAAACAAACAGTTATAGCCGTATTACAGTGATGGTTAAAATAGATTTTAATCATTATCCTTTTTAAAAAGAACACCATGTGCAGCCCCTTGTGATTTATTGCTTTTTTAAAGCATGCTTGCTGGCTTAAAAAAGTAAATTACTATGTAAACCATAGAGAATTCAGTATTGTACCTGAAAACCTTACCATGAGCATTTGTGACGTTCAAACAGTAGAGCATGGTGCTAGCAACACAAAGGTCATGGGGTCGATTCCCAGAGAATGCAAAACAAAATAGAAATGTACAGTATATACCTTAAATGCAGTGTAAATTGCTTTGGATAAAAGCGTTTGCCAAATTCATAATAAAAATTCATGACAACAGGCTGTATACTGTATCTTTTTTACTTGTACATACTTCAGATGGCCTTCCCTTAAGGGGTGCTGCTTTGGAAACAATTCTAGGGTCGCTGTCAATTTAAGTGGATGTGTCATTTTACATTATATATTTGAATTGTGAAAACAAAAGTCTGAATGTGTAACTATATAACCTTGAATATTTAGTTACAGCTTAGAATATATAAAGAATAAAATGACGTCTATTTCACATAGTGCTCTCTAGGTTGTAAATATGGGACGTACCACTCGGTTGATTTGCTGTGATGTGAGATTGAGTAGTTGTTTCATGGCAATATTTCAAGCGGGAATCTCGCTTGCAGGTGTTACATCTGATTTAGAGCTTTGATTTAAATTTTCTAAACATGCTTCAGTGTAATTGCACACGGGCCTCTTCGGAGGTTTTGCCATTTTTGAATTGCATTATTGTTTCATGCATACAATAGTCATTTTATTCTTACAATGGCTCTGCGATGATGTATGAGCAGCATTTGTTTTTTTTGTTATTTGGTCTTTGTACCACGAACTTCAATTGTTCCTTTATTTTTATACATCAGATAATAATGAGCACAGTAAAGCTGCTTTTAGTTTGTATCATTTCATTGTAAATTTACCAATGAGCGTTTAGCATGAATAATGTCTATGGGTAGGCAGTGAATACTGCAGCAGCATTGCTTTATGCCATCATAATTGAAGAATAAGTCTTATGTGACATGTTTACCCATTAATGGATGTCTTGATCAAAAAACAAACAAAAAAAAACAAAACATATTTTGCGGATTGTTTGTCTTCTGCATTTATATTCAGAGTGCAGAATGAAACTCATGCAGGCAGACTTTTAAAATGTGGATTTAAGAGTAAGCTTGTATATTTTTTTCCGCATTGTCATTTTGACACGAGGAACTCACAGCTGTGTACGAGTAAGTGTCCCTGAAATGTCAGACTGATATCTGTTATCTGACATAATGTGACATATCTGTTGTCTGGCATAATTTAAACATTCGTAGGTCGGAAAATCATACTCATTTTTATATTTATATTTATTTTATTTTATTTTATTTTTAATTATTATTATTAGTAATAATAATAATAATAATAATAATAATAATAATGTTATTATTATTATTATTATTATTATTATTATTAATAATAATAATAATAATAATAATATTAATTATTATTATTATTATTATTATTATTACTACTATTATTATTATTTTATTTATTTTTTATTATTATTATTATTATTATTATTATTATTATTTATTGACATAGGTTTAGAACAATTCTCTTTAAGATGCATTTTTATAATGAAAATTCAAGTCTGGAAGCTTGTCATATGTGCTTTATCCATTCCAGTGTGAGCATGAAAATATATTTTTACATCAAAAAAGTTGCTGTCATTTTCACTGTGCTGTCATCATCTGTTTATTTTGAGAATGAATTAAATTTGGATCCACCTTTTTTTTTCATTTTAACCTGCTTTGAATTGTTGAGAAGATAAAAACTTTGCATTGTCAACCTGACATTTTGAGACTACCTTTAGGTGTAATAATAGCATTAATACAAATCATTTTTCAGTGATATATTATTTTTACCAGCATAAACTGTGCTCTCGGTAGTCTCAGGCGTTTTTCACAGTTATAAGCCTAATTAGACGATACAGTTTCCTAAGGAAGCAGGTGTTTAAGAAAATGTTCATAAAATCTGCTGTTCTCATTACAATAATGAATTATCCACGTGGGCTGTCTGAAAATACGGCCAAACCTTCAACTCGCACACACACGCACGAGCAGTCTCGACATTAGCTATCAAAGCAATGACAGAATATGATATTTAAAACATTATTGATCATGTTCTCATTCATTTTCTTTTCACTCTTCATGGCTGGAGCACGAGCCCCAGGATGTGGAGTTGGCCGACCGTGCTGTAGCAGTATTGAAAACGAATTATTAGATTTAATGGTATGTAGGGGGAGAAAAGCAATGAATAAATAAGAGGTTATACAGTGGTGGAATTCAAATCAGTTGCAGATTCAATTTTAGGACAGAATGGTAATGTGGCTGACAAGAACCAGGCGTGATTTTCCCCACACCGCCAGCGTCTGGCGTGCTAATTCATGTTTCATGCTCCGCAAAAGCAGGCCAAACGACCGTTTTTTTTGGGGTTTTTTTATGTCAACCCTCGGCTGCCAGGGTTTCTTCATTTTTTTCGAAGCCTATCTACTTTAAGGGTATTACAAGTCCATACCTTCTTTAAAAATATTACCGGGGTATCGGGCAGGAGCTGGACGGTCTTTTGGTGTGTTGTTCGAGTGGCTCCAGGCCTCTTTTACAGGCGGAGCATCTCTGTGGAGTCTTCAAAGCGCCACAGTAACAAGACCTATGTCTGTGGGTAAAAAAGGTAAAAGGCCCACATAAATGCTCTCTAATGACTCTCAACAGGGTTACCTGCATATCTTTCATAAAGAAGAGAGCAGACCCAGAACCATTATGCCGAGTCCATGCGAAATCTGGGAGCGGCGTTGGGATTCAACAAAGAGAATACCCATTCTGCCAAATGGGGTGTAATGGGATACATTAGCGTGTTATATGCCTTGCGGTGTACCTGGCAGTCAGATGTTGTTGTGCTCTTTTTGTTGTAGAGATTGTCTCTCCAGATGGTAATTAATGTAATTTTGAATGCCCGAGTGCAAACATGGGGGACAAGCGTAAGCTGCTGAGCATGGATAGCTGTCTTGCTTTAAGGATCAGTGAAACTGCTGTTAAACTTTATTCATTTCCTGTAGTGTATCGGTCTCAAACTAGCAGTAATATTTAGATTAGCGTATGAAATTTGATTTTTAAAATGTCCACCTAATAAATTACATTTCACATGCCATTTTCAGACCTACAGTGTTTTTCTCATTTGGTTTTGTTACGAGGAAACAATCGATTTACCTGTGCTGAGAGGTCATGCAATGGCTGTTTCTAAATCAGAGGGGAAGCTGCAAATCCTAGCTGCACGTCATCAAGTGCAAATATGATTAAAAGATGAATATGAGAAAAAACTACAGAATGTCACATTTTATTATTAGCCGTTTCAACACATACATATTTTACCAAATAAAAAGAACAGCACTTTTAGAGTTCATCCCACTCATTGATGTGAGCATAAGTATTGGGACAGTTGAATATAAGGCAGATATAAAAGATTAAAAGCTATTATTTAGTTGCAGATCCCTTGCGCACAATCACAGCAGTGAGTCTATGACCCATAGACATCACCAGACTCTTGGTCTCATCCTTTGAAATACTTTTCCCAGCCTTTAATGCAGCCAATTCCAATTGTTGCTTGTTTTGGGGAGTTTGTGCCTTTACTCTCCTCTTCAGCTGGTGAAATTCATGTTCAATTGGATTCAAATCTGGAGATTGACTTGGGCAATCTAAGACTTTTAATTTCTTTGCCCTTATAAATTCCTTGACTGAACTGGCCGGGTGTTTTGGGTCATTGTCCTGATGCAATATGAAGCACTTCCCAATGAATCTGGTGGCATTTTCTTGAATATTGGTAGGCAAGATGGTTTTGTACCCTTCCAAATTCATTCTGCTACTGTCATCATACATTAAGTCATCAGTAAAGTTGAGAAGGCCTGTTCCAGAGACAGACATGCATGCCCATGCCATGATACCACCTCCACCATGCCTTACAGATGAGGCTGTATTCTTGGGATCATTTGCAGTTCCCTTTTTTTTGTCCACATTTTTTGCTTTACCATCACTTAGATAAAGGTTCATCTTTGTCTCATCGGTCCAAAAACACAGTTCCAAAAATCTTCTGACTCACCTTTGTGCTTTTTTCAAACTCTAATCTTGCTTTCTATTTGTGGTGCTGGTCAGAGGTTTCTTTTAGGGTTCATTTTCTCAGCTTTTATGATTTGTCTCATCAACTACTGTTGTTTTCTCAGCCGATCAGGTCGTTGTTGGTTGCTGATGCCGCTGGCGGTTCCCAAACTCTTGATTTCTCCATGCCCTTTGTTTTTGCTAGAGCTCTAACTGACTTCCTCTTTTCTTTTAGCATACAAATTGCTTGCTTTTCTTTCAAAGTCAGCTCCCTCATCTTCATCCTGGTTTGTGTATGTCATCATCGACTGCAAGATTCAGAATATGGAAGTAATGGATATAACTGATACGACACATTCCCTGCTTTTAATATCTGAAGAATTAATGCAACAGGACACAGCTGATCACTTAGGAAGACCTGTGAGGCAACTGTCCCAATACTTATGCTCACATCAATGAGTGGGATGAACTCTAAAAGTGCTGAACTTCTTAGCTGGTAAAACATGTGTGTTGAAACAGCTAATAATAAAATGTGACATTCTGTAGTTTTGTCTCATATTCATCTTTTAATCATATTTGTAAATGTCTTGACTCCACAGCCAACAGAGCAATTTTTTTCTTTACTGTTCCAATCCTTTTGGAGGGCACTGTATATATATATATATATATATATATATATAAATGGAATGAAATATATAGAATGTACTGCATGTTACCTTTCTTATTGTCATATAAGTCATATAAGTCATACGAACAAGAAACTCTGGGCCAGATTTACTAACAGCTTGCATCAGCGCAAACCGTCTTTTGGCATTAAAATAGTACTGTCAGGATTTACTAAAGACGCATAGTGAAGAATTAGCACTGAAAAGGCGTGGACACAGTTATTTTTGCGCCTGACCTTATTGAATATGCATTTGTAGGAGTTTCCCTTTCAGATGCAAAATTTATGGGAGGAGAGTATTGAAATTAATCACGCAATGTGATTTACTAACGTTTACGCTCATGCAATGATTGGTATTTGCACCATTATTTACCGGCCAAAAAAAGCATGTCTTAAAGCAGGAGCTAATTTGCGCTGCTCTTGGTAGATTGTGCTGGTCATTATGGAAATGATCTGGCTGCTTCTGTGTTCTTTAATGTGTGCATTGTCAGTAAATCATACACAGAATTTGCGCCT
This sequence comes from Tor tambroides, assembly GCA_021397915.2. Lineage (NCBI taxonomy): Eukaryota > Metazoa > Chordata > Actinopteri > Cypriniformes > Cyprinidae > Tor > Tor tambroides. The sequence continues at coordinate 15,935 of JAFVLL020033398.1, read as the reverse complement.
CCCATAGGCGCTTTTATGGAATTGCACTCTAACACTAACTTGCCCTGTTTTTGGCCCAAAGTTTCTAACCACAGGTTGAGAGCTGTAGTTAAAAAAAAAAAAAGTTTGCAATGCTGTTTGTAAATGTTCATTGTAACTATGGTTTTAGTAAACAAAAAATCTTTGAACTATGTCGGTAACGATGGAACTTGAGACCATAGCTGGCTAACAATACTTTTGGGAAATGCACCACAACCAGTGGTGTGAGTTTGGGGCATGGCCATACGTTTGTCTGACTAATGGCAGATTCTGGTTGAAAACAGTCATTATTTTCACAGTTTGCTTAGAAATTGCACACTTAAGCTTAATGTTTAAAATGTATGTCAAGTAATATAACACTTACACTGCTTTCAAGTAAAGATGTGTACTATTGAGGTAGAGAGTTCAGTGTAAAGCAAGCCTGAGCTATAGCAGATAAATGGACAGAGAGCAGGATCAGTTATTAACTGCTCTAATCGTTCTGGCCACAGGCTCACAGGCTTCACTTCGGCTGCACAAGGTGTCATATAATCAGGAACCGACTTGACCACTACCAGGCAATGGCACCTTTGAGACTCGTACAGAACAAATAGATCATTGTTCCCCTGGCAAGCAGAAGATGGCATTTGCTAATCAGAAAGTCATCTGTCTGTGGGATGAGCATCAATTAAGGCACTTATGCAGCTAATGATCAGGAAAAAAAAAAAAACCTAATGGGTCTATTTAAGGGCAGGATCTCACCCCTATCTGTCCAGCTCAGCGTGTGCGCGCTTATGGAGAATGCTAATTTCATTTTGGTGTAGAAAAGTCCTCGTAGTCAACCAAGGTCGTCACCACCTGTTACCTTAATCAACCCCACGCTGCAGTATTGGCTTGTGATTTTCTGTCAAACAATTAAGCCTTAATAAATCTAGCAGATAGTTAATTCAGAGTGGGAGCACTGGGACTGCATTTGTTAAAGACAACATGAAACATCATTCTGAATGCAATTAAATGGTTGGTTTATCTTAAAATGAAAAATCTGCCATCATTTACTCAAAGTCATGTTGTTCCAAACCCATCTGACTTGATTTTCACCTAACTCCAAAAAATTATAAAAAGTACCATAAATATATAAAAAATGTAAACTGTACAACTCTGATTTTCTGAAATCATGCAATATATGTGAATATACATGTACAAATATAAGTCTTTTAATCACTGAAAATCTCCATCAAAGGTTTGGAACAAAGTCAGGGTGAGTTAATGATGGCAAAATCTCTGGTTTTCAGTATTTGGCTCAATATAATGAGCTTGATTTATTGATTTTATCCATTGTGATTTACATTTTATATTTGTGCATTTGGCAGACACTTACAGTGCACTCAAGATACACTATATTTCCAAAACTATTGGGTCGCCCCCTTCTAATGAACAGGTTTGACTGCTTTAGTAATTTCTATGAGTACAAATCTTAATGTTTAAGCATATAATGATATTCTAGGGAATTGTGTGCTTCTAATTTTATAGCAACAGTTTGGACAGGACCCTTTTCTATTCTAACATGACAATGATTCTGTGTCTAAGGCAAGGTTCAGAAAGAAAATTATTGATTCACCAGAGGTGTTAAACTGGGATAAGGACTTAGGTTTTATGCAGACCAGTCAAGTTCTTCCACACTGACTGAATCAATATTTTTTTTTAACCTTGCCTTATACACAGAGGCATTGTCATGTTAGAATAGAAAAGGGTCCTGTCCAAACTTTTGCTATAATATTAGAAGCACACAATTTCCTAGAATACCATTATATGCTTTAACATTAAGATTTGTACTCATGGAAATTACTAAAGTAGTCAAACCTGTTCATTAGAAGGGGGCGACCCAATACTTTTGGCAATATAGTGTATATTTATATTTTTATTAGTTTTCAAACAAATTTAGAATCAAACCCAAAACCTAACACCATGCTCTGCTATTTGAGCTACTCCTGTGTATAATTTGGTCGGATAGTGTATGATGGATTATGTTATTGGTTAAAATAGTATAATGGTTCATGGCCTTGGTCACATACTAAGTCTTGTTTTTTTTTTGTTTTTTTTTTGGTCATCAGAAACAGGCTGCTACTTATATTCCAAACCAACTTGTATAATTCAATTAATGTCAAAATATCATCATCATATATACTTTATTTGTCCCTTGAGAGAAATTTGTTTTGGGCAAAACGGTAAAACTCATGTATGCAAAACCTGCATAAAACACACATTTGGATTATACCAAATAAGAGTTACATAAACCCAAGTTTATTTGTTAGGCACATTTCAAACATGCTAGTAGTTCCAGTTTTGCTTTAAATAAATTTGTTTAGGCTTGGTGTTTATAATAAATTTGGTTTATTTTGGATGCATCAATAATCTGTTTTATATTTATATGTCACATTCTTCTTCGGTTGTTATTTTTTCATTTTTTTAATTTATTTATTTTATTATTTTTTTTATTTACCAGAATTCAATATTATTTCTGAATGTAATAATAAAATGTGATTTCCACACTGATTCTTTTTTTTTTTTTCTCAACAATGCAATTTTGATGCAGTTCAACTTATTTTCTAGAAAATATGGGTACACAGAAAAAAAAAAAAAACAGAAGGCAGAGCATCTTATTTTATGTTGTTTCAGAGGCAGAGCATCTTATTTTAAGGGTTATAAGAACTGACATTTTTCACAATATGATTGTAGTTCTTTACAAGAAATCTCACAAAATAAATTAAAATGTGCATATGAAAATTAAGCTTATTTTTAATTAAATTCTCATCAGTCTTAATGTTTCAGAAATAGGTTCTGTTTTCAGTAAAATATAATTTTCTTGTGTTTTACTTTGGGGGTGACATATGACATTTCTTCATAAGACGTATTAAGAAACTAAACAGGGTCAGTGTTTATTTTTTAGGTTGTCTTTGAAGTCGCATTGAAGCGGCGGGAGGGAATCTTTTCGGATACAGAGTGGTCACTGCATGTAGCCATTGACCTAGATTGACATTATCACACATGGCACACCACTGTCTCTGGCTGTTCGACTGCCACCCCGGCTAAGAGTGACCCTGCTGACAGGCAACCTTATTCAACACCTGCTCTTCTTCACGGCAGCCTGTCGTTGGCTGATCCGATCGGGTGAAACCAGCTTTCTCTAGAAAACCCTACAGCTCTCAATTACTCAGAGGACATTAAATTTTACAAAGCGGTTAAGTAAGAGACACGTTCAATCTCGGAAAAATAGGCCCTCTGTTTTTGCGAGACTCCCGCTCAGCCGTCAGGCTCGTCTCTCTCGATGTGACATGACACACAGATGTGAGGCCAGGACTCGCTGAAGGCAAGATAGAGGGCGTAGCGTGATATTAGGGGTTTCCTCTTTAGGAACACGCCGCTGTGTTTCTGGACAGACCTGCCAAAGGGGGCGACTCACCCACAGCTAGGGGTTAATTGCACCACTGGGGAAAAATGCCTTCTCTGATTCGGTGCACAGTTGATTGGGTGGTTGGTGACAGGCCGTGCTGTGTGTTGCGGGAAAGGGAACGATGTCTGGAGGAGAAGAACGCCGCTGAGAGCATGGGCTGAAAATAAGTCGAGCTGACAGGAAACGCTCCTCCTTTTGGAGGCAATTTCACATTTGTATCCACTTTGACTTACTAAGCTGTTATTAAAGTGAGAAAAGGGGGCAGCTGTTCTTACGTGAAGCATCAGGGTTTGAGAAGCATTTCTGTTTGATTGCATGACTGTCGGCTAGAGACTAAAACAATCGCAACGTTGTTTGTTTAATTGATAGAGAAGAAAAATTGGAAAGAACTGAAGGAATGGATAAGAGACTTGGAAGAAAACAGCCTGTGGGTATTTTTTCATGCGCATCCATTGCGTGTTTGGCCAACTTGTTAAAAGTTCAATCTCGGATTTCGTCGTAAATATTAAATGTTCTACAAACATGCGCTCATTAGATGAGCCACACAGATATTTTTTCTATTCCTTTTGTGGATGTGTTACAGTATCGTATCTCCACATAGCGGGAGGTCGCACAACTGAAAACAAGAAGATAATATTTGATTATCACGTTGTTTGTTTTAACAACACGATTTCAGAGCTAAAGGAGACCTTCTACTTGAGGACTGGCCTGAATTACAATTTATTGCTCATTCTGTAGGAATCATTTGAGAAACTGACACAGCAGGATGACTGATTAAATCATAAATTAGACATTTTCAGGAAAATTCAGTGGTGCTCACTCCTACAAAACTCACAAAGTTAAGGTAGTTAAAAACAGTTTGTAGCTAAAAACACTAGTGGCAGTTAAACATCAACAGCTTTGATTACCACCATAGTGTATGATTTGTAAACCAATGCACTGTCACATTTGTATCAAACAACCAGTTTTTCTGACATAGTAAACTTGCTTGGTAGCCCACCCGGTACAGCATTGCACTTGCAATGTGGAGTGCTGGGTACAAGTCCCATGAAACAAAAATCACGATAAAAGAGCCCAAGGAATTAGAAGCAAGCTAAATTGGCATGGCTGCTTCACCAACTGATTTTTATCTCGTGTTTGATTTTTTTAACATTATCGGTTAAGTTTAGAGTACGGTTTAGTGTAGGTAGTACATATTTTCAAATGCAGTAGAAGATTAATCCTTTAGCGCCGCTCACCAGGCACTTCTTTTCCGAATTGCCATGATACATAATAAAATGTTGTCAGATTCAAGTTCATCTGTTTCTGATAAAACAAAATGCTCTTTTAGCTCCATTCACTGGACATTTCACTTTGAAACTCTTCCAAACCATCCAAAAAGCAATGTAATATCATTTTGAGAAAATGCTGCCGCAGGCACATTTTTCCAATGAGCAGCCTGTATTGGATATTTTGGTCTGTATATTGCTCCGGTCTCTTTCTATGTGATTTTTTTCACCCGTTTTATTGTCCGCCAGGTGAACACTGTAAATCCAATTGTTTTGAAAAGTAATAGCACACCTTTCCTCAACAAGCCACACAGTTTGTGATATCTAATATATTTGTAGCACAAATAAGGTTATATGGTATACTTTTTAGTTGGAATAAATGTGAACAAACCCTTAACGCTAAGTATAAGCAATACTAATAGCGATTTAGAGGGCAAACGCGATTAATAAACCGATTCAAATATGCAGTCCAGTCGGTAGTGTGATATTGATTACAGTCATTTGTTTGCATCAGTTTCAAGGCCGAAAGAGTGTTGCGTTCTGTTCAGGCTGCGTTACCTTTGGACGTTTATTAGGTCTGACGTGCACTGACCACATGAACCAAAACCCACACTGCCCCCTCATGTAGCTACCTGTGATGAGAGGGAGCAGCGCTTCTGTCATGGTCGTACTCCCCTCGGCAGTAGGGCGGGCAGTAATTAATTTTCACATTTAACTGGGAGGCAAAACGCTGGTGTCCTGGGACGTGGCGCATGCCACCAACCCACATCCTGGATTCCGGGGATTAGGATAATTAGCCCCCGGAAGATTGCGTAGACAGATGGAGAGGACCCATCCCTCCCTTTCTCCCTTTCTCGCTTTGTCTGTCTTTCTTTCAGATAAATAAGGGGTGTTTCCGCAGCAAGCAGGAGGCGCAGCACGCGTCTCCTGTACTCGTGTGGTTCTGCACGAGGCCTGCGAGTTCAGAGGTGGTTTGTTCATACAGGATGAAAAGATTCACAAGAGTATTGACTGGAATGATATAGTGGAGCTGTTTGCTTGGCAGGTTCATATATGGATCTTTGGAGGCCTTTCATCTTCGGCGTGTGTGTGTGTGTGTGTGTGCGTGTGTGTGTGTGTGTGTGTATGTGTTCATCGAAATGCTAGTGTTGTCACAGACAGATAGTAAAGAAGCTCAAAATAGTAGGCGAATTACAAAAAAAAAAAATATATATAAAAACACAGAAAAATAATTTCAATGAATCTGTATATATAATGCATTATAAAGACATTTAAAATGCCTTATAATATTTATATTTGTTCTTTTAAGCAGTTTTTTTTTTTATCTGTTCATTAATAATTGTAACCACAGTTATATTATTTATCATAAAAGTTATTTATTTATGGTTTCGCCTTCAAAGAGTATTACACAAGTATAAGAAAGTGCTTCAGTGTATTATTTCCTTTGAAGCGGTAATTAAATGTATTAAAACTGGTTCCGTTTTTACAAGAACTTATAAGGTATATTATAAAACATTACATGAATGCATTGCAATAAATATTTTTATAATGCATTGCACATACAGACTCCATGGACACTATTTACATAAATAAAGAACAAACTTACCTGCATGCCATCTAAGATGTAGATGAGTTTATTTCTTTATTGGAACAGATTAAGAAAAAAAATAAGTATTACATCATTTGCTCACGGATCATCTGCAATGAATGGGTGCCATTAGAATCCACAAGTAATCCACACCACTCCAGTCCATCAGTTAACATCTTGTGAAGCAAAAAGCTGCGGGTTTGTAAGAAACAAATCCATCATTAAGACATTTTTTAATTTCAAACCATTGCTTCAGGCTAAAATATGAGTCCTTTATCCATAATACTGCTTTTAGTGAAAAGTCTCATCTGAATCAAGAAACAAATATGCACAGATCAAGCACCGTTTACAAGTGAAAACAGTTCTAAACTAATATGTTAGTGGATCTTGATGAAAAAAACAACAACAGGAGATGGACTTTATCACTGGAAGAAGCTTAATGTATTTTTTGTTTCTTACAAATATTTTTCACGTTTGGACTCTCATTCTGATGGCACCCATTCACTGCAGGGGATCCATGCTATCACTAATGCTATCACTTAATAAGAAGAAGAAGAAGAAGAAGAAGAAGAAGAAGAAGAAGAAGAAACCCTACTCCATATGGTTCTGCCAGACAAATATGAACATGTAAAGCTTTTCCTGGGTCATTGTTTGGTTGCTTGTACACTGCTGTGTATGTTTGTGTACTTTTTTTTTTCTTTTTTTTCTGTATGTTCTAAGCCAAGCTGTGAGGTGGACGTCTTGAGTTGTCTGCCAGCACTGCCACTCTGCCTTCAGACTCTGTCAGGCCCTTAATGAAAAAGAGAGTGGACTGGTTTTGAACCGCTGATGGAGAAAACAGATTAACTCAGTCCAAGAGCAGTGACATAGACATGAGCTAACAGAACCACCTCATCCTCAACCAGGTCAAAGAGGAGAGCAATAAATCCACAATGGCCTCCCCACTACTGAAAATAACATGTGCTCTGTTCCAAAACCTATTAAGCTGCTGACTGAGACAGCATTTAAAGGCATCGTTTGCTTATGATGCTCTCTCTCTGTGTGTGTGTGTGTGTGTGTGTGTGTGTGTGTGTGTGTGTGTGTGTGTCTGTGTCTGTCTATGTGTGTGTGCATATAAATACACACACACATACATATATACATATCATTTTCAGACTGTAAAAAACAATGTGCTCACATGTGCTCTCTTCCACATGTGAGTTATTGCAAGTAAAAATTTCTAAATGTAGTCTTGTTCCTAACGCAAATCTATTGTACAGCTATGAAAGACTAGAATATACTGGGCAATTCATGCATGCTGCAATTTTTTTTCTTTTTTTTTTTCTTTCTGGAACTTAAGGTGTATAAGTCACAGTTTATTATTACGTTCAGGAATAATAGTGAAATAATGTATAAAAAAACCTCTCACTTCACAACAGAACACGAATGAAATCTATAAGTATAAAACAAATGTAAATTCTAGTGGAATTCATTATAAACAACATTTATTATATAAACTTGATCTCACGTTCCCCTCTCACTCAGCACAAGTTCAAACTTTTGTGCTTCGTGCATGTTTTGCTTACTTGATGTTAATTGCATTACATAAGTAATGTCAGTCACATCATGTTATTTTGGGTATAATGACTTATATATTTAAAATAAAACAAATAAAAATAATGCGGGTTTGGAATGACACAAGTACAGACATGAGGACGAAAAATTAGACATTGTGGCCATGATTTAGAATTAATTCCCACAATTTACTAATTTGTGGTAATTTTTTATTAATGCGTTCCCTCATTTTAGTTAAATCATGGCCACATTGTACTAATTCCTTTCCTTGTTTTAATTTAAAATGAAGGAACAGTTTAATACGTTGTGGGAAGAAATTTGTGGCCACAAATCTTCTTTTTTATTCGTTCACGTCATGTGCAGGGCTTTGTATATTAGAGCGAGTAAATGATGACATTGTTTGATTTGTTTAATGGTGAACTAACCCTAAATAAATAGGCTTCTTTAAGCTCTAATGTCATTAAGCTCTTCATGAAATAGTGCCTGTCTGTGTTACTCTGTTTTTAATGAAACTACATGAGGAGAGAACATTCGACTTTCAGATTTAGCATTTGGTGTTTTTCACAGAATGGAGGAGAATCTGACAGCAGAGTAACAGAGTTAACGCTGGAGTCTTTAATGCAGCTGTGTGACAGACCACACGAGGGACATGCATACGTTTGTGTGAACGGCATGTGAAGCCGCTGTCAGGAAATCTGCAGGAATATGAAAAGAAAGCATGCTCATGTTGCAAAATGGTAATTTTAACACGCTTAGACAGCCCATCCTGCATAAATCCGATTCGAACATGATCCTTTTCTGTGCTATAATGATGATTCATTGGATTGAAGTTCATTCAGAAGGAAAAATGAACAAGCTGCTGTGAAAGACATGTTCTCCTTAGAGTAGCGATGTCTGCCAGTTTGCGCACCGATTACTTACCTGCCTCCTTTTCCTGAGGTCAAGAAGTTCGAAATTGACTCAGAACATAAAGTCACGACTTTGACTTCTGCTCTCAGAAGAACTTAGGAGATGCATTAAATTTGTTGCATCATCTGCCGATGTCTTCCAACATGCCTTTTTTTCACTGTCCTCTGTAATACAGAGCACTGGAGTGCTGAGAATTATTGTACGACACACAAACAATAACCAACCAGGTGTAGACGGTATTTCATCAACCGCTGTCACTTGATGTCTCTCAGGAGAAACCAATAATGGATGATGTCCATCCTTAAAACGTCCCTTATAAACCCAACACTTGTCACCCGTGGAAGAGAAGCGCGTATGTTGTTTTCAGAGCTTCAGGAGCCTGACGCTCAGACAGATGGCAAGCTTCAGTTTGTTTAGTTCCTTCTCAGCAGAAAAGCCTGAGAAACAAATCGAGCGATGAACATGCATGCATGTCATTATGTCTGTGCTAGCAGATACGCAACAACAGCGACAATTCCGCTTATGGGATCAAATTGTTGATTTTTTTTGTGTGTTTCAAGACACTGAGCTTAGATGTTTGCACAATATACAATGAAATGTGCTTCTGCTTTGATATTTTGGCACTTAAAAGCTTATATAAGTGTATATATGAATGACTAATTTATTCTGTATTTTATGAGTACACCAGTTCTCCACAACATGACCTAGATGTTGCTCCAATGAAAACATCAGGATAGATCGATTGATATTGTAAATATTTGATACTGTAAATTGATATATCCCAGAATTCTCTGTATGACAGCTCGCATTTATTGAAATCATTGATCTTTACATATACAAATGCAGATTATATATATTAATATACTAATAGTATATTAACAATTCAAAATTTCAGTTTACTGTAAATCAATTTACTTTGTTGTTTTTACTGTATTTTATTGTAAAGTTGTCCTTTTTTTCTTTTTACAGTGAATTTTGCAGGTTTGTATTTGTATTTGTATTATTTTTATTTTGTTTATTTGGCTGTGAGCAATGAGAGAGGGAACAAATTACCCAAGATATTTTAATTGCATTTGCCAGTTGTATCTTAAAATACATAAAGACATTTTAAATACCACTGCCTTTTTTAGAATAATGTAATAAATATGTAATAATAGTCCTATAAATTATTTATTTAATACTTAATAAGTCTATTCAGAATCAGGGCACAATGGTTGGTTACATCATGTGATGTAATGCAATTAATATCAGCAACAATTCTAAATATGTTACAATTCTAAATATATACAGTTCATATACATATGTGACCCTGGATCACAAAACCAGTCATAAGGGTCAATTTTTCAAAACTGAGATTCATACATCACTTGAAAGCTGAATAAATAAGCTTTACACTGATGTATGGTTTGTTAGGACAATATTTGGCCGAGATACAACTATTTGAAAATCTGGAATCTGAGGGTGCAAAAAAGTCCTAAATACTGAGAAAATCGCCTTTAAAATGGTTTAAATGAAGTTCTTAGCAATGCATATTACTGATCAAAAATTAAGTTTTGATATATTTATGGTAGGAAATTTACAAAATATCTTCATGGAACATGATCTCTACTTAATATCCTAATGATTTTTGGCATAAAAGAAAAATCTATAATTTTGACCCATACAATGTATTTTTGGTTATTGCTACAAATATACCTGTGCAACATAAGACTGGTTTTGTGGTCCAGGGTCACACACACACACACACACACACACACATACATATATATATATACACATATATATATATATATGTGTGTGTGTGTGTGTGTGTGTGTGTGTGAAGTTAAGATTGGGTCTTGTATGTTTGGATCTTAAAGGTGTAGTGGGAGATCTCGGAAAATGCTAACGTTAGCCTGATAGCACTGAAAGCGAACGTCCCACCCTCCCTGCAATCGCCGTCCAAAGCCACGCCCCCTGAACACACATACGCTCAAAGAGCAGAATACCAGAGACAACATTAAATTACTACAATAGGCTACATTAACGGTTTCCAATTACAGTCCTCGCGCCCTCCCCGCTCTGCACATTTCATATATATATCTTATCACGTCCGACGTTTGTTCTGTTCGACCGTAAGTCATAAGTGCCCTGCGAAGTGGACATCACCAGATATTCCACCATGATTCCAGTTCAAAGCGAGCGTATATGTTCCATACAAAGGGCATTAAAGTGTGCGAGACGTGAATTTAAATTGTATTTATTTACAGAGGTATATTATGTCACACTCTCTAGTAAGTTTCCTCTGTGTGTCAAGACGCTGCGCAGCGCAAATCCATGAGTGAATGTTCCAAAGTGAAATAAACTTCAACGGATTTTCCATTGCTCAGGGAGTAGGGTGCAATGAACACTGTGTAGTGAGCATGTCAATCGGAACAGAGTTCATGCACGTAGCTATCTTCTAATGAGCTGGTTATCTGATTCAGGTGTGTTAACTAAACAAGACTAAGCAAAATAATATGCAGAGCAGGGAGCGCGAGGACTGGAATTGGGAACCGCTGGGCTACATCATGTGTCATTCACCGGTCAGAAAACTTTATAGCTAGTAAAAGTACTACAATACCAGAAGGAAGATCGGGTTGTTGATGTTTGTCTGCCATTCTCGCTGTGTCTGCACAGCGTGCGTGAACGCGCTGATGACGTATCGTGTCTGCGCGAACAGGGTGCGCAGAGGTACGCAAATACATACATTAACATACAGGTAGAAAAGACAATTAAAACTCTCGGACCGAGCGTTTTGATTGGACGAACATTTCTTGGTCCTACACCTTCCACAGAATATATAAATACAGATAAATACATTTAGACCACTTAACTTAATGATTACTATCAGGATGTGAAGAGACTTTCAACCAGAATAACAAAAAATGTTTCTGAAGACAATCCCCTATGACACCTTTAAACAATCTTAACTTCACACACACACACACACACACACACACACACACACACACACACACACACATATATGTGTGTGTGTGTGTGTGTGTGTGTGTGTGTGAAGTTAAGATTGGGTCTTGCATGTTTGGATCTTAAACAATTTAACAAAATAAATAAATAAATAAAAACATAAAAATATATATAAAAATAAAGGATACGACTTTTTGAATTAAGCATACAATGAGGTCATGTGACAAATGTTCCACATACTATTTTAAGAATATCTACATATACAGTAGGTTGTGTTCAGTGTTTACTGCACAGTAAGCCTTGTAATATTCCATTTTGAACATGAAGAGTTTGATATTTTGATTTGATTATGTTTGTGTTAGTAGTCAAGAACCTGAAGCAACACTACCAGCTCCTAGACAAACAAATTTGCCCTAAACATAACTGTGATAAATCACGATAGACAAGACACAGGCTAAATCAGCATGCTTCCTGCTCAGTGTAGCCCTACCGATCCAAAGACTGACCAAAACGAATCCCAGTAAGTAGCAGAACAGTATTAAAGGTCAGATGTTTCATGACCCTCTTTCATTGCATATTGAGCTGATGACCACACCAACCACAAAATACAACAATCACTGATGCATGGCATTGCAAAATAAGCAGCAAAGGGCAAAATGAGAGAATTGTCCTGTTTGGGCCAAGATTGTGACATTTGTCTGTGTGTGTGTGTGTGTGTGTGTGTGTGTGTGTGTGTGTGTATGAAAAGCAAATTAGGCCACATACTGTACTGTATGTAAAATGTATCAAGCATGTTGAGCTGATCAGGATTACTGTAGAAATGTAAAATATTTAGATAATCAATTATTACTATTGCACATTTGTAGGGTTTATGTATATATGTATGCATGTATTTATTTATTTTTTTTTAGATCAGCAAACCAAAGGCCATTTGTGTCTTGTGTTGCAAATATTTAGAGTAGCAATGCAATGGCAACCACCGCAACACCCAAAAATAGTGACCATGAGGTTTGCACCGACAAGCACCACTCAAGCGAAAAATGCCAAAATAATTGTTAAATTACCTCACAAATACCCCTTAATTTTTGCAGTGACAGTAGGGATTCATATGCAGGGAAAGATTGAGATATGAATTATTGAACAGACCAAGTCTCATGCGGATATATTTATGGTGGACTGCTGGTTGTGAACACAGCTGTGAAAACACTACATAACATCAACATGAAGTGTGTCAAGCGTGTCAAACATTTGCACCAGAGCACAAGTTGTGCCGTTAATGAATACTGTTGCTCAAGAAAAGTGTCTGAGAAGGAAAATATGACAAACCGGTTTATGTGTGTGGAGACGAACCAAGATCGCCTGAGGACTTCCTCAGCACTTCCTATACCACCACGAACACACATACAGCACGTCAGGTGATTGGCTTCGTAGGAATATGGGTACTGTCAGAGACTCACGCAGGAATATGAATATACTCCAACATCAATTTGAAAAGGGTAATGCAGAATATCAGTGATGACACGTGTGTTGGCGAGGCAGGTAAGGCAGCGAATCTGGAGCAGGCGGCGCGCAGGAACAAAGAGTGCAGAGAAAAGCGAGCAACGTGCCACTTCGCCTTCCATTCAGCTGGAAAATTGTAGGCATCCAAATGGCTCATAATTTCAATTGCAAGGCACACCCTAATCTTCCCTGATTCAAACATAGATTTCTGATGCTTTTGTGCGATTCATTTCATCCCACTGTATATTTCGACCTGTGCTGGCACAAGCCAACAAAGAGGTCTGATTGTTGAGTATAATAGCAGGCTTTGTCGAGGTGTTTTTTTTTCTTGTCTTATTCTTGTTGAATACTTCAATTTATATGGCAGCCATTCAGGCTATATATCAGCAGTATATCAAGGCCGGTTCATGGAGCATGACAAGCCTGCTGCTCATCACTCCCCAGACTAAATCTCCACATTTCTCTTGATCCGAGGAGCACCCTTGAAATTGGCAAATTTCAAAGCTGCTTCCCTGCAGAACTCCTGTTATTTACTGTGGTGAAATCGGTGGGGTGAACAATTAGGCCTTTTGATGGCGGGAGATACGATGGCAGAAAATGTGTTGACTCCGAAGTTACCGTGTTATAATACATAGTTCTGGTTCTGGATTCTGATTGGTTCATATGGTGTTGTTGCAGGCCACAAAAAATGTCTTTGAATTTGGAGATTATTTTCTGCAAGTATTGGGTTATATATTGCTTATTTTATTAATGAAATGGCATCTGATGTAATTAACTTGATTAAAAACACTTTATTTTTTTTACATGTAATAACAGATTAATAACATAGTAATAAGATACTAATAACAGTCAATAATGTGTAATTACTAGAAATTAATGTGAAGCCAAGCTAATAAACCTATAGTAAGTACACTATATATAAAGAAGTAGTTTGACACAAGCTAAAACATATTATAAGATTAGTGGAGTACATTTTATTAGACAATACTATTTCAGTCTTTCTGCTTCAAAAATTCACGTTTAATTCAAAGTGCCACTAGCTATTTTTTTAAAATTATTTGTGATATTTGCTCACAATTTCGGATTGAAAGATGTTTCAAATTAAATCCTACAGCGTTTTGTTTTCAGTTTTCTCTTAAAAAAATATGACTCAGTATTTGTGTGTGTAATTATATTTTTAAAAAATACATTAAAATAAAATACCATTCAGCCTACATCTAGTGTAAGGATGAAATTTAATGGATTTGGTAAGGGAAAAAAAGTTCAAGAAAAACTTCACTTGAGCTTGTTTTGTAAAGCAATAAGGCATTTGAAGCTGTGCTATGTTGTTAATACAGTCAATCCTCTGCAAGTTGTGACTCACTACAAATTTTAACCATGACTATATTTGCAATATAGCACAGCCTCTCATGCCATTTTGCTCAAATGTCAGAGTTGAGGTTCAGTGGTTTGTGCATGAGCTTTGCAGGTTTGATTCCAACCTGATCACATTCCTCCTCTTTATTCCCAAATAGTTTCCTTTCACTTAATCACTAAAAGCCAAAAAGCCAATTTAGATACTGTAAAAACCTGGTCTGAAGCTACTCAAAAGTGCTTAATAGCTCTACATTCATATTCAGTTCAGTGTCATTTTAATTGGACACTTGAAAAGAGCAGTGAATGTTATAAAAAATATTGTACTAATGAATATTACAATGCATAATTGAATTAATTACAATGCATAATATAGTCCAACATTCATCTGGCATGTAAGTCCTTAGAAGGACAGAAGATGTGTTTTCATGCTAAGAGTGATGTTCTAAAGCAGGGACTCCTCAGACTTTCTGTCATCTGGAACCCTTTAACAACCAAAAAAAAAAAAAAATACTTGAGAAAAGAAAAAGAAAAAAACCTCTTGAGATTTTAAAATCATTGAAGCTAATATTTAAATCATTTCATAACACATTTGCTTTTGCATTGACTTTGTAGCAGGATTTTAAAGTGGACTCAAATTCTTTTACGTTATGACACTGTTGTTTTTTATAATAATAATAATAATAATAATAATATGTATTTATTTATTTAATAGTAGCTTACAATTATTATTGTTGTTGCTGTTGCTTAATTAAAAAAAAAGTCAGGAATATATTTCTATTGCAATAATACAATTGTACTTTAAAATATAATATTTAATCATTTTAATATTTTCTTATTAATTTATCAATTAAAAATATATTAATAAAATGTCATTAATTTTAATAATATTTATTCTTCACTATGAAATGTTAAACTACAGGGAGACTAGCGAGATCATGGTTTAAGTGTTGACAACAGGCATATATAGTAATTTAATTGAAATGCATTGCTAAACGTTTTGCCTATACATTGCATTACCAGAAGATGTGATATTTGTTCTTAACAATGTTACTATTTTGACAATGTGATCTTCGTTCATTTCTCTACAGCGTCGAGGCTTGTGTGTGGTTGCACACAGAGCAATTTCAGAGGATAAAAACGCAGCAATAGTGTTCCATCAAAAATCCTGCAGCCAGGCGACTTCCAGTGGTAATGAACTTGTCAGCCTTGTGCCTGTAGAGTTCTGAGCCTGATGTGGTTGTTATTATTCAATTCAGCGTTGTGTTCACCCTCCATTCCCTCAACCGATTTCTCAAATGCCACACCAGGCCTCTTGTTTTCCAGCAATTCCTGTTTTCTGCTTACTCCCACTAGACCCCAGGTA